>VMDR010032043.1:0-11857 GCA_007922815.1 Macrotus californicus
AGAAGATAGACAGGGGGAGGTTAAGAATAGTATAGGAAATGTAGAAGCCAAAGAACTCATATATATGACCCATGGACATGAACTAAAGAGGGGGAGTGTGGGGGTAAGGGGTGTGCAGGGAGGGGGGTGGGGGGAGGAGATGGGACAACTGTAATAGTATAATCAATAAAATATATTAAAAAAAAAAGAAGTAGATATCTTTGAACAACTGGCCATGTGAAAGCACAATCTAAAAGCTGCTGGCATCGGCTTTACAATCTTTCCCAATTGAGAGGATCACATTATATAGCCTAAATGAGAGGAAAAACTGAGTCATCATTTGTTTTCATTTTATACATTCAGAAAAGGACATTGCTGATATACCAGATTTTAAAAAAATCATTTTCCATCGCACAAAGGGGAAAACAACGGACTATCATCTATGGAAGGAAGGAAGGAAGGAAGGAAGGAAGGAAGGAAGGAAGGAAGGAAGGAAGGAAGGAAGGAAGGAAGGAAGGAAGGAAGAGAGAGAGAAAGAAAGGAAGAAAAGAAGAGAAATTATAAAAGTTTGGGTGATGGGGAACCATGAAATACATTGTGTTATATGAGGCCACTCATTTCATTCACAAGTTCTACTGTAAAGGAACATATTCTTGAGGGAAGAGACCACCGAGTTATTTTCCACATTTGCTGCTCCCAATTCTCTGAAGTTCGTAGTAGCAGGATCAACACATCCCTATGTGCTGATTCCTTTGCCTGGTGCTTAAAAAAGAATTAATGGGCTCCGAAGGGAACCTCTTTGGTGCTGTGATGGCTGCTTCTGAGTTGTGAGGACAAACAGACTTTGAAACAAGAAATGTCAAGTATCCGAAAATTCAAACTTTACAATGACTGGATGGTTGGCGTTTATATGGTAGAATTTTATTCTGGAAAAAAATAAATTCATACTTTTAAATAACAGTATATAATAGTATTTATTATGTTATAATATCCTTGCAACTATTCTAAGGGATTTCATGGATTAACCAATTTAATGCCATGTAAGAAAAATGCAACCAATACTGATATTTATAAATGAGAAAACTGAGGCTATGAGCAGTTAAGTAACCTGTCTGAGGCCAAACAATATGTAGACATTTCAGCAATCACAGTATAGAAGTCTTTAATGCTATTCCTCCTCTCAAACATTACAATTTCTCACTAATTAGAATGAAAACTTTCTTCACTAAATGCATTTGAAGAGTCAGCTGCAGTCACTATGAAAGGAAATTGGAATAAATTCCAGAGTTTAAAAAATTAAAACATGTTATCAAATAATATATTTACTCTAGAAAAACAACAATGGACTCGGAGCAGATTCACAGAAGTACAGAACTGGGAGAACATGTGACAATTCTCTGGTTTCCAGTGAAGGAATGGATTCCAAAAGATGTTGAGCTGGTTTGCCTAAGGTTATATAGGGAGGTAAAGGCAGAGCAAGATAATAACACGGGTGTTCATATTTCCAGTCCAATGACGATACTCCTACACCACAATTCAGAGTCTCGAATCTCCTACTTCCTTTAGCTAATTTCTTGCCCAAGAAGGCAGCCTGTAGTACCTATCTTCAAAGGTAATTGTTGAATTATTAACAGGCAGCCATCTGCCCTAGTTAACCTAGTGAGAATACTCTGAAGAGATTATTAAAATGGTTTGCTGCTATAAGTTAACAATTTGTGAAATGCAAATAAATGTGTTAATAAAATGAGAGCATACTTTCATTCCTTGGGGACTTCCAAAGAGATTATTATTACAGGAAAGTGACATTTGCCATATCAAGAGCAAGTATACCAACCAGCTGACGACTTGATGTCAAGCTAGACTGCAGGTGACCCATAACTAATTCATTTCATTCTAGGTAATAACTTAGCCAAACAACAGTCAGCTGATTTCTTTTTTTAAACTTAACATAAAATCTATTTTCTTTTTGTGTTATTTTTATATACAAGCAGTTTTACATCATTTTTACCCTGGTTCTTACTCAGCTATAATGAACAAATAAAAATTGGATGTATTCAGGTGTACTACTTAACGTTTTGCTAAATATGTACCTTGTGAAATAATCACCACAATCAAGTTAATTAATGCATTCATCACCACATAGTTACTAATTTTTTCTTTTTTTTTTGTGGTGAAAACACAATCAACCCTTTTAGAAAATTTCAAGTGTATAATATATTCTTGTTAACTGTATCACATTACTGTACATTAGATCTCCATAATTTATTCACCTGGAATAACTGAGACTTTGTACCTTTTGGCCAATATCTTTCCAGTCAACAGCAGAAAAATCAGAAAAATACGCATTCTCCTCAAGAGCATATAAAACATTTTCCAAGATAGATCACATGTTAGATCACAAAACAAGTCTTAAATTTAAGAAAATAAAAAATCATTCCAACTATGTCTTCTGACCACATGGAATGAAACAAGAAATAGTAATAGTAAGAAAATAGAAAAATTCATAAGTATATGAAAATGAACACACTCTTTAAAAACCATTGGATTTATAAGGAAATCACAGGGGAATTTTAAAAGTATCTCAAGACAGATAAAAATGAAAACACAACATACCAAAGCTAGGGGATGCAACAAAAGCAATACTAAAAGGAAAGTTTACAGCAATAAACGCTGACATAAAAAAAGAAAGATCTCAAATAAATGAACTAATTTCACACCTCAAGGAACTAAGACCAAAGTTAGAAGGAAGAAAATAATAAATGTTAGATTAGAAATAAATCAGAGAATAGAAAACCAATAGGAAAAAATTAAAACTCAGAGTTGTTTTTCTAAGAAAATGAAATCTACAAACCATTACCTAGACTAACTAGGAAAAAAGAGAAATGACTCAAATGAATAAAATCAGAGATGAAAGAGAGGGCAATACAATGGATGCCTCAGAAATAAATAAAGAAGATCATAAGGGACTACGGTAAGGAGAAGTTTGGCAAGTAAGTTGAATTTTATTTTTTTTGCTTACCAAGCTACTGCCATTCTGGGAGCCTGGTAGCCAGTATTATGAAATTGAAACACGTGGACCAGACACACATTTGTACAATAGTACCCAAGGGAAGATAAGGAGAAAGGCAGGGCCCAGGAGGATTTGTTTGCCCTAGACGTGTTATATTTTGACTCTGCATTTGACAGGCTTATTGAAAAATAAGGCAAATACAGAATAGAAGAGAGAAGCCAGAAGGCATATCTGTGTATGACCATCACTCACCAACACACACAAGTATCCACATACATACCACTTCCCTAAATTTGTCTAGACATTAAAGTTCCTATATTAAAGTATTGTTCCATGCCTCCTCTTTGTCAAAACCACAGTGCCAATATGCCCAGTCCACATGCTGCTGGAGTTAGATCTGCTGGAATTAGTGCTCTATTAATAAAGTAAATTTCTGAAAAGGTACTGTTTGTTTCTCCCCCTCAAAAATAAGAATTGAATTATTTATAATTGGTTTGCATATTTTAATTGGTCAGTCCAATTTGGCTTTCAGAATTGCATATTTTAAATATGTCCAGTTCAATGAATAAAAGTAAATCTTTGCTTATAAAAATATATATAACCTATTACTTAAGTTGTTCATGAAGTTCTCTGGTAAAGAGAAATTAAATTACTTTTTATGTAAAGTCTGTATCAAAATCAAGAACAAGGATAGAAGCTGATAATTAATAGTGAGCAAAAATTAAGATGTTTCCTTCCCTTGAAGAGTTTAGAGCAAGGAGGGACAAATAAGCAAACCAAGGGTCCTACAAACTCATGTGCAACTGCAGAAGTGATGGAAGTAAGAAGGAAAAGGCTGAGGTGCTTCAGAGACACTTTGAGGACATTTGACCTGGAGGGCTTCCTTGGGAAAGTGACATTGAGCTGAGATCTAAAAGATAAGAGGAACACATCTCAGGCAACAAATGGGCACATTCCTGTAGCAGGAATGAGCATTAAGAATAACTTGAGAAAAACAGGATCCTGGTGTGTCTTCTAGAAGGGAACCAAGTGATTAATAGGGAGAAAATGGTCAACTTTCAAAGGTGGAGAAGCCAAGTGTGCGTAATGAGGTCTAAAAATGTTCATGGCTTTTGGAAAAATAGAGCTCACTGGGGATACCAGCAAAAGCTGTCATTGCGGACTGACTGTGCTGGGGGCCAACGAAGGGGACCGCAGAGCTCCGTGTTAGAAACGGAGCTACTGGGTGCAAGCAAGCCCTCAGGAGTGAGAGCTGTAACTACAGGGGAGAAGGGAATCAAAGATTTTCATATTTTTCTAAAATTGCAATTGTTTGTTAGAAATATGCTTAAAATCTGGTAATTACCAGGAAGCTAAAGACAAAGCAGACAATGAAGATTTCCTATATGTTTTCACCACGCAGTTGTAGAGACATATGTCCTCTTAGGGCAGAAAAAAAAACTTATTTAAATATCTATTGTATGCTTTCATGTTGAAACATAGATTGTTTTAAGTGGCTACCTCTTGTGGATCTAGAAGTTAAACTGAATATCCAACTTCATTATAACCATCTTCCAAGTTTTTGTCAGATTATACATTTGCCTGAAATTACAGAATATAAATATTTCACCTTTCAGAAGAAGAAGATTCATTCCTTATTTACTTGTAATATGCCATCATCCATGTCCACTCAATAAGAGATAAATAAGAGATACTTTGTATTAACTTAGTGTTGCACTCCAGGTGGTTTTAACACATAAAGGAAGTGCCAATCTCCTAGCCCTTCAGAACATCAACTTTTGTTAAATGATTCAAAATTCACCATTAAGAAAAAATATAATTATAGACACCAGTTAACCATCTACCTTACATTATAGGTTAAAATGTTATAATTTATAATATGAAAGTAAAACTTTGATCACACTGAGATGTATATAATTTTATTTCTCTTTAGAAAAGATAATATGAAAAATACATGAATGACTTACTAAATTGTTCTGTTCACTATATAAAGAATGTAATCTTTATCACTTTATGGAAGGGCTTAGCTTCCTAAATAATAAATACTATAATACTAAAATAAAATACTGATACATGTTAATTTTGTAATCCACCTATAAATGGGGCACAAGTGGGACGATTATTTTGTGGAGAATATTTTTTTTTCACTTGCTGGCCTAGTGACGAGTTAGAACTCTTAGTTGAGTTTTGTTTTAATTAAACAATTAGGCACATTTCCCCCTTCCATTTTGTATGTTCAAGTTGTCAATTAACCCTCTTAGGAATGGTTCGTTCACACAACCAATTTTATCTACCTCCTGGAAGGCACTGTGGCAGGCATTGGGAGGCACACAAATTACAACCATCGTCTGCTCTCAACAATTTCTCAGTATCTCAGCACTGTGTGCGCAAGATAAGAGGGATCTAGATGGTATAATGGAAGTATAAAGAACACTTCAATCAGCCTGAGGAAAGCAAAAAAAGTATCAGAGAGAAAGCAAATTTAAGTTGGCCCCTTAAGAAAAAAGACCACTCTGCTCTGTGATTAGAACAGAAGTGCAATTTCAGGAGCAGGAACAATTTAATCGCTGGGAGTTCTGTTCGTGAAGTGCCAGAATGACAGGGATGTTAGGCTTAGAAGCTGAGTCAGAGACCAGGAGCCAGAGACAAAATGTTAAATGTGGGCAAGAGACAGGAGATTTTTGGATCATTTGAATCAGAATTCAAATGAGCTTGAATTATGTTCTTTAAGAGACAGGAGTTCTTTGAAGGATTTTTTGTTTCTTAATTAAATGTTCTATATGAGGTAATTGTCAATTTACAGGCAATTATAAGAAATAACACTGATAAACCATGTACCCTTTAACCAGTTTTTTAAAAGCTTTTATTTGTCAGTTACAGTTTGCATTCAATATAATTCTGTATTAGTTTCAGGTGTACACCATGGTGGTTAGACAGTTTACAAAGTGTTCCCCCTGATATTTCCAGTACCCAATGGCACCATACATAGTTATTACAATATTACTGACTACATTCCATATGCTGTACTTTACACCCCCCCTTTACCCAGTTTTTCTCAGTGGTAACATCTTGCAAAACTATAGTTTAATATCATAATCAAAACATTGACATAGTCAACCTACAGAACAATTCCATTTCCAAAAAATCCCTCATGTTGCCCATTTTTAGCCACAGTTGTTTATTGCTAGTCTATAGAAACACAATTGCAATTTATGTGTTTATCTCGTATCCTGAGACCTGGGTGAACTAATTTACTATGGAATTTTTAAATGTTCCACAATGTTCTACATAGATTATTATGTTTATCTGCAAATAGAGACAATTTTATTTCTTCCTTTTTGATAAGTTTTTGTTTCTGTTTTTGTTTCTACACATTGCTTTATCAAATTGGCTAGAACATCCAGAAATATGTGAAAAAGAGTCCTAAGCAGACGTCCTTGCCCCATCCTCAGACATGGAGGAAGTATTAGTCTTTCATCATTAAGTACTAGCCAATCGACATTCTTTTATTGGAGGCCTACTAGTGACAAACTCTCAAGTTTTCTTCATCTTGGGAATATTTTTGCATCGCCTACATCCCTGAAGTATAATTTGGCTGGATATAAGATTCTGAATTGACAGTTCCTTTCTTACTACATTTGAAAAATATGTCACTTGCCTCTGATCTCCCTAGTTTCCAATGAAAAATTCTCTCACAAATGTTTTTTTTTTTCCCCCTTAACAGATAAGGTATCCTTTCTCTCTTTCTACTTTCAAGATTAGTTTTTTAAATATTTTATTTATTTTTAGAGAGGTAAAGGGAGGGAGAAAGAGAGGGAGAGAAACATCAATATGTGGCTGCCTCTCAAGTGTCTCCACTGGGGACCTGGCTCACAACCCAGGCATGTACCCTGACTGGGAATTGAACCAGTGACCCTTTGGTTCACAGGCCAGCGCTCAATCCACTGAGCCACACCAGCCAGGGAAGTTTATTTTATTTGTCTTTAATCTTCAGAAGTTTAATTATGACTTTTTTGGTGCATATGGATTTTTTTAGATTAATTCTACTTGGGGGTTTACTTAGTTTCCTGAATCTAAAGATCTTCTGTAGCTTGATTATATCTTTGGCCAAGTTTAAGGAGCTGAGAAGTTTCAGAGGTTTTTCATTATTTTTTAGTATTTTTTCAGTCCCACCCTCTTTCTCCCCTCTTTTCATGACTCTGATGTCACAAATGTCAGATTTTTTTTATCATTCCACATATCGCTGAGGCTCTGTAAAATTTTCTTTGTAGTCTATTTTCTTTCTGTTGTTTAGATTGGGTAATTTTTGTTATCCCATCTTCCAGGTCATTGATTCTTTCTTCTGCTCCTTCCATTCTGTTATTGAGCCTATTGATGAGATTTTATTTGGGTCATTGTGATTTTCATTTTTAAAATTTCTATATAGTTTTTCTTTAGAGCTTCTCTATCCTTGGTGAAACTTTCTATTTCTTCCTTTGTTTCAAGAACGTTCATGACAAACTGTTGAAGAGCTTTTAACATGCTGCTCTAACATTTTTGTCAGATAAGTCTAACATCTTTGTCATCTCAGTGTTGGCATCTATCAACTGTCTTTTCTCAGGCAGCTTGAAATTTTTCTAGTTCTTGGTATGAGGGGTAATATTTTTCATCAAATCTTAGCCATTTTGTGTATTATATTATGAGATAGTCTCATATTTAAGTCTTCTGTTTCAGATGATTTACTTTGATTATACTCTACCAAGAAAGAGATATGGAAAAAAAAATACAGGTCCCTCATTTGGCCTCCATTGATGCCCAACTGGAAGGATGTTCCTCATTACTGCTGGGTGGGTTACAGCTCCAACTGATACCTCTCTGGCTGGGCGAGGTAAGAGTGTCTTGTTACTGCTCTCCAGATGGCCTTCACTGACACCACGGGGAAGGAAAAGGTGGCCTCATTATCAACAGTGAAAATACTAACTCTGTACTGGGCCTCGACTGACACTACCCCAGTGGGGAGTTGGAAGGGTGTGTCATTACCGATGAGCGGACATGTAAGTCCAGCTCCTTATATGGGCTCTACTGTAGCTACAGATTCAAGGAGTCCTCAGTATCACCTAACAGGGAAGAAAGTCTCGGCTCCCTAGTCCACCTGCTCTGCCACGACCCTTGTGGGAAGAGGATTATGGTTGTCTCCTTACTGCTTGACAATTGTGGAAGTCTAATCTACCGACTTGACCTTTGCTTTTGGGAGTGAGTGTAGGTCCATGGGTTTTTTGTGGTGTTTGTCTGGAGCAGAGTGATTTAAAAGTTATGTCTTGCTTAGGCTGCCTCCTTTCTACTCCTTTGGCTTAAAAGATAAAGGGTTTTTTAATTTTTACTTTTGACTGCATTTGTTGGCATTTCTAGGTTGTCAGCTACTTCAGTAACAAGTCCAAGATAAACGAGGAAAAAATAATACCCAGGGTCTCATTGCCATGCTTTTCATTGGCTCCCAAGGTCCCTAAAGTCAGTTTTCCTTCTTCTCTCCATGTTTTGGTCTTCTTCTATTTGTTTTAGGCACAATGCCTGACATGCTCGGTTCTACTTGAGGAAGGAAGAAGGAAATGTATGTCATCACCATCTTCCTGGAAGCAGATCTCAACCCTTTGAAAATTTTTAAGCAACAGAGTTCTATGTGGGTCTTTGCATTTTGGACAGATAACTATCCATGAGGAGAGCTAAGAAACTGGAGTTAGGGTAGACATGGTCTAGGAGGGGGAGACATTAAAGGTAGAGGCATTTGTTAGAAAGTGCTCTAGACTGATTATCTGATGATAATCTGGAACACATAAATCAGGTCAGACACCCAAACATGGAATGAACACCAATCAACATAACATACTTGTGCATACCAGCTTAATTATCAGCCTTGAGTATATGGAGGGAGGGATGAAAAAAAAGAGAACATTTTTGATAGGTGTTAAAATGTAGATTCAACAGCATGTAATGACCAATAGAGTATGATATAGTAAAATAATAAAGTTAGAATCACTACCAGATTCTTATTTTGGAGGCTGGAGTGGATGTGGGTGACATTAACAAAATTACAGAATACATTAAAAAAAACCACATGTGTTTCAGGGAAGAGTGCATGGAGGTTGTGAGTTCAGTGCATTTCAATTTGGACCTTCTGAAGACATCCAACAACAAGCTGGTCCTCAGCAGGAAGGTCAGACACAGAGGGGTTAGGAGCCTTGGCTTGATTAGTAATACTCGTATCCAACTGCATGACTATTAACAAGGACATATAAGCAGAAGGAGAAAAGAAGACTAAGCATCAGATGCTACTAAACCCCCATGTTTAGGACCAAAGTAAGAAAAAGCAAAACAGCAAAAGGAGGACAAGCTGTCAAAAAGCTAGAAAGAGTAGACTTCGATTTGGTTCTACAAGCACTTATTGAGTGCTTAGTGTGTGCCATGCAGTGTGCTAAGTGACTAGTTTTTGAGGTCTTCACCCTCTATGAGATATAAACCGATAATTTCAGTACAATGTGGTCAACTCAGCGACAGACATATGCTCCGGGGACAACGGAACCACGGAATTGGGTACCAAGTACAGCCAAAGACTATGAGAGGAATCTTTTGGGAGATGATAATCTACAAACGGAGTCTTCAAGGAGAGTAAGAATTAAATAAGAAAAAAACAGAGGGAAAGTCATGCAAGACAAAAGAAGCAGCATGAACAATATCAAAAGGGCATGGAGCGCGAGCGGACAGAAAATTACCTGCAAGAACAGTCAGGGTTGATGACACTGAGAGAAAACAAAATCAGATTGAAGAGGTCCTTTGACTTATGAAGTCACTTATGAAGTCACTGTTGGCTTCTGCTACAGAAGCTGCTATGAAGTGAGGTGGACAGAAATTGGGCTACAGGGGAGTGAAGAGTACCTGGAAGAATATGTTTAGACAGTGTGGATAGCATGTTTCCCAAGAAACTTAGTGGAGAAGAAAATAAAGATGGAATAGCCAGAAGTGGGAAAGGTCTAAAAGGCTTGGATTTGTGATCACAGAGAATTTAGCATATTTATCAGTCATGGGAAAGAAATCAGAGTGCAGGAAAAAGGTCTGTACATGTAGCTCACTCCATTCACTCTTCCACAAAACAAACACTTATCTGCACTGTTCTGGAGCACATCGTTCTAAGGTAAAGACACATGCCAAACCCCTTTCATTATGTTAAAATCATGTTTTAAAGAAACTTTGCAAATAATAAAAGGCCAATAGTAAATGCAAAACACTGCATGCACCTCAGATCTCAAGGTAGCTTAATACTTATAAATATAGTGACACTTTGGTGGTCTCATTTATGTTAGCAATATCACAATTCATTCTAAGCATTCACTGTAGAAGTTTTTTGCTTTTGCTTTTGCTTTTGGTTTTGGTTTTAACTTCAAGGGGAATGATTATTTTAATATACATTCTTTGCATGACTTCGGTGTGGAACAGATTCATCGAGACTATTTTATGTTTTAATTATTACATACAATGCACATTGGTCTGCAAAGTACAAAGGTAGGTACAAAAGATATTCAGTACTACGAGATGGCTTAAGGTGGCCAAGTCTGACTTACTGTCTCAAACTACTCCACAACAGAAAGCCAGCAGGTAAAAATGAAGGAACACTTGTGTCCTCAAATGGTGATGGGGAGAACTCCACAAAGATAGAGAATAGTCTCTAATTTTTTTTCAAGATCATTAAGTTGCAGGATTTTAATGTTGGCAAGAACTTTGACATCATCTAATACTATTATCCACCCCCCACCCATAAAATTCCCTTCTTCACATCCCTGGCCTGATACTGAGAGACTTTAAGTGAAAGAGAGCCTTTTCTTTGAGAGGTTGCCTATTCTACCACTGGATAATTACATCTGTCTCTTATTATTCCCCAAATATTGGTCTCTGTAACTGTGTGTTAGTACACTATTTCCTTTATATGTAGCAGTCAGTTATTTTTTAATTTTTCATTAAATTTATCAGAGTGACATTGGTTAATAGGATCACGTGGGTTTCAAGGACACATTTCTGTGATACATGACCTGTACACTGCACTGTGGGTCCACCACCCAAAGTCAGACCACGTTCCATCACCACATGTTAGGCCCCTCCACCCCTCATCACTTCCCTATCCCCTTTCCTCTGGGAACTACCACGCTGCTATCTGTGCCCACAAGTTTTGGTTTCATATCCCACGCATGAGTGAAACGGTACTTAGCTTTTTCTGACTGACTTATTTCTCTTAGCACAATATTCTCAAAGTTTGCAATGATGTAAACATCAAAAGATACTGAACATGTATGCACACTAAATATATTACCTTTCAGGCTAACATTCACAATTCACTCCTTGCTCATATGACTAGTCCCCCTCTTCCACATACTTCTAATAAGTTAATTATTTTTCCTCCTCCCCATTAAACTGAACACCAATTTCCAAATGTGAAAGGGTGAAATAAGATTATAACATTGTATATGGTATTTTTTAAAGCAATCCTACCTACCAACATCTTATGTTTGAAGTATGGACAATTATAATACACACGAACTTAACCACACAAACTGCAGCTAATTCAAATCCCCACACTTCAGTTCTGCAATTACTTTTAACATAAAAATGAGATTAAAGATTTCCATATTTTCCTGTCTTGTGCTTTTTGTACCAAAAGTCCAATTTCATTTTCAGTACTGACTTGGTAAACTACTGTTTTGCTGTCCCTCTAAAATTTTGGCCTCCTACTACCCTGATAGGTGCATGTTTTAAATAGTTATACAAGGCATTAATAAAATTAAACAGAACGAGCACATGAGCAAAACTTTCTAGTACACACACAGAAATCTTATTCCTGGGAGG
>VMDR010032044.1:0-11844 GCA_007922815.1 Macrotus californicus
AACAATGGCTTTGAAGAGTCACTTGACTGTGTACCCTACGCCACAGAGCAAATGTCATCACATGTCAAGTAATCTATGTCGTGTAGACTGTGTTTTCTGCCTATAATATGATACCATGAGAAATCAGTAACAAAAGATAGCAATGCCATACATATTTAAAGCATGCTACATGGGCCCAAGAAGAAATCATAAATGAGAAAATATTTATAAATGAATGATAATGAAAACACTATATACCAAAATTTATAGAATGTGGTTAAAGCAGTATACAATGGAAATGTACTATTTTAAGAAATCTGTGATCCTCAAAGTTGATTCCAGGTTAAGAGCATGACCCTAGCAACTTGATAAAAATGCAAATTTTAAGTCTCCACCCAAAACCTGAATAAGAAATTCTGAAGGTGAGGTACAGAAATCTGTATCTTATCATCACCTCCCAGTGATTCTGATGAATGGTCAAGTTTGAGAACCACTGCTTTAGATGTACCCACTGGGGGGAAAAAAAGACTAGTAGCAAACATCGAATTTGAGAATTTAGAAAGATGACACTAAAATTAATCCAAAAGTAATAGAAGGAAGAAAATAGTAATGTTAAGAGCATAAAGTTTCCTACATCTACTTTACTGCCTTTAATTTTATGTTAAGACACCTAGAAGGGTACGATCTTTGCTTCTGGGTTGTAGCAATCCCGGTTTTCCTCCAGGGTGACTCTGACTAGGGGTCAATCAGTGCAAGGAAGTTGGGTAAAGAAGAAAGTAACACACAGATCATTAAAGATGTCTCATTACAGATATCTGTGCAGATGTGTGCATACATTTTCCTGAATAGAATCATAAGAAAGTATTAAAAATGATTTTCTTTGGGGGGAGGAACTTGGGGTGGGAGGAGGAGTTTTTACGTTTCCTTTAAAAATATTCCTATTGAGTTTGAATTTCTAATCTTAAGTCTGTATTACTTATTTTTAGGAGTTATAATGAAGCTTATTTGGACTATGAATTTATGGGTGAGCTTTATTTCCTTAAAACACTTCATTAATGTGATAGTATGGTTAACACCACCACCAACGACAACAACAATAAAAACATGTTCCAATTCTGGACTGGGTCAGAACCTCTTTGTTTTTTCTTAATGTAATTTACAATCTCCTGAGAATAAATTAGCATGCCTGATAAAATGTGTAAGTAACTTCCTGATAAACTCAAAGGGAGTTGAAGACTTGTTTTAAGAAACCTATTTATTCAGTCAGTCAAGTGCCTAATCATCTTTAACCAAATATAATTTCATTTTGTACCTAACAATTATCTATTTGTAAACGACCCCATCAAGAGTAAATCTTTGAATTGGCTTGGTAGACTCTTTTTCCTTTGCAGCAAGACATGTAATAAACTTTGATAGGTGGTCACAAGTAGCTTGGAAATGTTTTCTTTAATATCATATAAACATGTCAAACCTTCAAAAACCTGGCTTACGTTCACTTCCATTACTCCTCTAAAGGATGAGGGGATGAGAAATGGCAGGACTGTAAAACAATAGGAATAGAACGTAATCGTTCATTCATTCGACAAGTATTTGAGTGCCTACCATAAGCGAGGCTTTGAAAAGTACTTGAAAGTGTACCACGTGTCAGGCACTGTTCTACAATCTGCGGGTACAAAAATGAATAAACAGGCTTGGGGGACTAAAACTACAGTTCCCACAATGTCCTGCTCTTCCGCCTCTTCCCAGCTGGGCCCTTCTTTCCATTATTCTTTTCCCATGATTCTACGAGGGCAGAAAAGCTCCGCCCACCCACCTGCCATTTGCCCGCACTCTCGTTAGAAGATGCACTACAATTCCCACAATACTCGAGGGCGTACCCTATATGGACACAAGTCTTTCCTGGCCGTTCGGAGGATGACTACAGTTCCCAGAAAGCTTTACTTCCTCTCTTGGGTGTTATTGCCCCTTTCCCGGTGTGGGACACAGTTGAGAGAAAGAGTGTCTGGCCTGGGTGTTCTGTGTCCTTCCCCGGAGCAGGGACGAGGCAGACTTGACTCGGGCGCTGAGCCCGGGAGGGAGCGCAGGATTCCGACGTCCCTCCCGTCCTGCTCACCTCACCCTACGCTCCGTCTTCGACACCCGCCGCCCCGGGACGGGTCCGGACAGGCTGCCCGGGCAGAGGTGGCGATCTGGGCCACCGGGGCTGTGGCGAGGTCGCGGTCCTTGTGGCGGCGGTAGCGGCGTCAGCACTGGGGAGGAGGACGAGGGAAGATGGCGTCGGAGCTGGAGCCGGAGGTGCCGGCCATCGACCAGAGTTTGCTGGAATGTTCGGCTGAAGAGACAGCAGGGGTGAGTGTCGGGACCCGGGCGGGGACATCCGGCCCTCGCAGGCCGAGCCCCGTGGGAGGACGTGACTCCTGGAAATGCCGGAGCTTCCCGGCCTTGACTTGGGGTAACCACCGCGCCGGTGTCCCGGCTACCCACGGTGGGAACGGCCCGGGGAGGCCACCGGTCCTGCCTCTTTCCTTCTCTCTCTATCTTCAAATCGCCGGCAGAGCTGCCCGCTGCACCGGCCACCTTTACGTTCCCGTTCTGCCCAGGAGGACCAGTGGCCCTTTATTATTGCTCCTTTCCCCCACACTCCCATTAAGTCTCCATCCAGCACAAGGGCCTTTGCAGTTCATGCCAGGTCTTGCTAGAGGCGGGGGAAAGATTCTTCCTGGTGTTTCGGGTAAAAGCGCCCTACTTTCTCTTCCTGATTGCTTTTCTTGAGATAAGCAGAGCACTGGCTCTTCCACCGAAAAATGCCACCGTTGTAACCGAGTCCCTACTTTGTTTCTGGCACTGCCCCGAACCCCAACGGGTGCACAAGATAATGTTCTCCCTCTTTCCCCTCTTCAGCGCGTTTTTACTCCTGTTTGGTCAGTCAACAGTGTTGGTGAATGTGTGGAAAGTGGTGTTTCGACACGTTTCCTGTGTGTGAGAGAGTAGTAGTGGAGGCTCGGAGGTTACAGAAATGATTTTCCTAGGGTTGGGGTAGTTGGGTGGAAAACAAATATTACATAACTTTGAGAGAGCAGACTTCAGCAAACAGAAGTTAAGGTTGGATGTGGTCACTGCGTAGTGGGGGCAGTTGTCCCCCAGACTCAAACCATTTAAACCCAATGTTGTGCTGAAGCTGTAGTGAGTGTTCTCGTGTAAGTAACAAAAGTTGTAAGATAATAAACTCATGGCTTCGTTCTTCAAAGACAGGGAACACCCAATAGAACAGATTGTCCCTAACGATTATGGATGGACCAAAACAACTCAGGCAGGCCCCCCCTCCACCTCTGAGGCCTTCGATTTATTCTTTTAAAGATTTTATTTACTTATTTTTAGAGAAGGGAAGGGAGGAAGAGAGGGAGAGAAACATCAGTGTGTGGTTGCCTCTCATGTGCCCCCAACTGGCAGCCTGATCCTCAGCCCAGGCATGTGCCCTGACTGGGGATCGAACTGGCAACCCTTTGGTTCACAGGCGGGTACTCAATCCACTGAGCCACACCAGCGGGGGCCAAGGCCTTCAATTTAAAACGATGCTAGGAAGGAGGTGACCCTTGGTCACAAGTCAGTAATCCGAATGTTCAGCGGGGCACTGTGAGGCTGTTGGTCAGCCAGAAGTTATTTTGGATAAATTAACGAGGACACTGAAGTCAGAGTGGATGGAATAAATGACAGGAGTAGAGTTGAAACGTTTTAAAGAAATACACTGATGAATGATGTCTTTGCCTTTTTTTTTAAACCAACTTGTTTAGGTTGGTTTTCATGTACTTTCTGCTTAACATGACAACCACCCAAGGATTTTCAGCCCCCGTTGGTCTTCCATTTATCAAAAATATTTTTAAAAGAAAAAGCAGTTATGAGTAAACGGTTAAATGGTAACCATGATTTTCCACATCCATGTCATCTTATTAATATCCATATTGATAACGGATCTGTTATGTACCTCAAAGTCATACTTTCTCTTACTCCCACCGAATTTTGTGTGCACTGGCCCAGGACTACAGGTCATATACTCTATTTTCCCCAACCCTAAAAGTGCATACTAACAAGGAGATTGGAGCTTCAACTTGAGGTTCCTAAGAAGACCAGTTATAAAACCAGTACCAGAAATCACTGTTCTTAGTTCTGTTCAGTGGAATTCTCAAGTCAATGCAGCAGGGAAAATGAAGGGGAATTCAGTCAAAATGTATTAATCTAAACTTGATTGGAGTATGTGTAGGTCAGTCTGAGCTACATTTTACTTTTGCTCTGTTTACTTTCAATGGCTTTCTGAACAATAAAGTGAAAAAAATGTTTAGCCTGAAGGCCTGCAAAATTCCTTAAAGAAAATGCAACTAATACTAAAAAATAAGATTGTTCCAGGTATATAACCTGGACTGACTTTGTGAGAGATTTATTGTCTGTACTCGGTTAAAACATCATAACGCTTAAAACTATTCTTTTAGCTTCACCTCTAGCACATCTCTTTATCATAAGTTAAAATGAATTAATAAAGTGTTCTCAGGTTAGAGTAAGTTCAGAGAGAGTAAACAAGTACAGAAAGGAAGATGGCAGCCTTTAGACTCTGATACTGTAGCTTGTTGGGATCACGTCCATGTAAAATTTCTTCATAAGCACCCGTGTCTTCTTTCCCACACTTTATTTACACACGGCTTCTCGCCTATTAATACTGCGAGGGAGAAGCACTATCTGTGACCCCTGTGTCCTAACCAGCATGCCTCACAAACAAACGTATGTAAGCCCTCTTTCTGCAGTAACTGTAAGTTTAGGGCATCGGAGAGGCCCTCCCTTCTCGGTCTTCTCTTTTTCTTGGTGCAATGGGTTCCACAAGTAGGACTTTCGCAGCACGTTTGGGGTCTATGTTGCAGGCTCCACAGACTTGATTGTAATGTGTTCCAAAGGATGATTGTGATGGAAGTATGTATATTATTTTTCACCAAGTATAAAAGAAATACATAATCAGTACAGAAATTTTACGTCTTGATTATTTTTTGCTTTATAATTTTTAACTCTTTTATATATAATTCAAATATACAATGCAGCGCTTTTTACTGTAGCCACAGAGTTGTGCGACCTTCGCCACAATCAATTTGAGGACATTTTCATCAACCCCAAACAGAAATCCAGTCCTCACGTAGCAGTCAATACTTTCACCTAAACTCCCAGACTCTAGATAGCATGTATCAATACTTCGTTCCTTTTTATTGCTAAGTAATATTCCATTGTATGCATATACCATATTTTATTTCTCCATTCATCAGTTGATGGACAGTTGGGTTGTTCCTACTTTGGGGATATTGAATCATGCTGCTCTGAGCGTTTGTGTATAATTTTTTTGTGGGAACATGTGTTATTATTTCTCTTAGGCTTACTATTTTCCAAAGTGGCTACATTTTACTACATCTCCACCAACACAATATGAGGGATATGAAGTTCTCTGTATCCTTGTCAACATTGTTACTGTCCTTTTGTTCTGTTGGCATCTGGTTGTAGCTTTCATCTGTTACTTCCCTGTAACTCATGATGTTGAACATCTTCTCATGCGTGTTTTGGCTACTTGTATATCTTCTTTGGAAGTTTAAATTCCCATCTTTTGCCAATTTTTAAATTGGATTTTTTGTCTTTTATTAATTGAGTTTGTAGTTATTTTTTTGACTTCATTTTTGGGACTCATATTATGATTTGCTTAAATATTTCTTAATAATGTATAGTCTCGAAAACTCCAGTTCACCACTAGCAATTGTTATTTTATAATTAACTTACGTGTTGGTTATCCAGGTTTGAAAGCAAAATCAAATGGAGTTAAAGGATGGAATTTTAATTTGGTATAGAATAATAATTAGGTAATGTAATAAAAAGCTAACCTCTAGGGAATCTTTCATTTTTGTGTTTATTGTAGTTGCTCTCTATCCCCAGGCTTAAATTTAGCATTCAAAAAAAAAGGGAAGCTCCTGGAAACATTGTTGTGAGGTGTTTACTTTAGTGAAGTGAGTTGACAATTTCTTTACTTCCCTGTGGAGGACGTCTAATAAGATCGTGTTTATTACTCTGTTGTGCACATTGGTGTCACAGCCACAAGTGTCTGCTAAGATAGTGTTTATCACCCTGTTTTGCACATTGGCATGACAACATGAGTGCCTGAAATAAGGACAAAATAACATGAACCAAATTAGAAATCTCAATAGTTTTTCAGGTTGAACAGTTATACAATTAGCTTAAGTTAGTGAGAATATGAGAAACTGTAGATTTTATTCTTTTGAGAAATACATGAGCCATTATTTTAAAATGCAGCCAGAGTTTTTCTCCCTGCTAACTTTTTCATCACAACTTTTTTCCCCTTTTAATTTATGCTGTTGCAAGTCACAAATTCAACATCTCTGGTATAGAACCCTCATGTAAAGGCACTTTGCTTTGTATATTGTTTCAATTTAATGCCATTAAAATACCTGTAATAGATGCCAAATCTGTTACATGGTTTTGAATTTAGAATCTATGCCTGCCTTTCTTGAACCAGATTTTTATGTCTTATTAGTAATTTATAATAACATATTTAGAATGAAATGCTTGTTTTACTAATAATATTTTTTATATAAGGTGGCTGATGCTTTTCTTAACAGAAAGCTGGTATTAGTTTCTGAATTTTTTGTTTAAGAAATATTTGAACAGATTTCACAGTCAGTGTTGTGGAAGCTACAAAAAAAATTTAAAGAACATTTTCTTTTATTTTCCTTGTATTAAAATTCTGCTAATGAAGTTAAGAGAAATGGGAACACAAAAATAGGAACAAAAGTTTCTTTTAAAACAAAACCTTTAAATGTGTTGTAAGTTAAAATTGCCTGAGGAATACTTTTCCAGGATCATGGAGATGAATTCTTTGAATCTTTTTTTAAAATTACAATTGACATTCAGCTCTGGCTGGTATGGCTCAGTGGATTGAGTGCTGGCCTGCAAACCAAAGAGTCACTGGTTCAGTTCCCAGTCAGGGCACATACCTGGGTTGTGGGCCAGATCCCCAGTAGGGGGCATGCAAGAGCAACTACACATTGATGTTTCCCTCACCCTCTCTTCCCCTCTCTCTAAAAATAGATAAATAAATAAATTCTTTTTTAAAAAATTGCAATTGTCATTCAATAATCTTTTTAAATTACAGGTGACATTCAGTGTTATTTTATAGTGGTTAGATAATTACATGATTATGAAGTGATCCCCCCAATAATTCTAGTACCCACCTGAAAATTCTTTGTCTCTTAATACTTAGTTTTCTATTTGTAAACAGTAAATTACTTAGGATAATATGATCCAATCTTCATTCATATTTTGAAGATTTTTTTTTTAATTTATTTATTTTTAGAGAAGGGGGAAGGGAGGGAGAAAGAGAGAGAAACATTGATGTACAAGAGAAACATCAATTGGTTGCGTCTTCCATGACCTTAACTGGGGACCTATCCTACAACCCAGGCGTGAGCCATAAACAGGAATCAAACCAGCGACCTTCCAGTTTGTGGGGTGACGAATCACACCAATCAGGGCTTCATTTGTATTTTAAATAGGGTTTGCTGACTTAGGTGAAAAACTGAACATTTACCCTTGATGTAACCCTAAAAGTGTTTTTTTTTAGTTCAAAGAATTAGATTCTAATTTGCTTGTTGGTTGATGACTCTTTTCCTTTTACTCTTGACGACTTTTTTGTCCTTTTATAATTACTGAACTGTATCTTTGTTTGTGTGTAATTCTGATTTAGAGTCACTGCTCTAAAGTAAGAAAGAACCCTTAAACCTGTGGGATTACCTCCCAAGAAGTGCTATTAGTTTAAAATTTAGCCTCTTACCTACTTGCATAAAGTTTCCATCCAGCCACTTAACTCATGAAAAAGATTTTTACATTTAAGAAAATTTCTCTGAAATGTGAAGTTGACTAGAAAGTTAATATATGAAGTTTGTCCACAAGGTATCCAGCCATGTAATATGAAAAATAGAGACATTTATTGAAGAAGATACAAGAAACATTATACATAGGACAATGACACCTCAGTCCCCTTCAAAGGAGGCACCTTGGGACCTCACACAGTTCTCCCAGTCGCCATCAGCGGCCCCGTCATATGTTCTAGAATCTCATCGATGGTCTGAAATCTCTTTCCTTTCAAAGGGGATTTCAGTTTTGGGAAAAGCCAGAAGTCACAGGGTGCTATATCTGGGCTGTAGGGGGCCAGAGTCACCTGGGTGATTTGATGTTTGGCAAAAAAACTCTGCATAAGATGTGATGAGTGAGTGGTTGCATTGTCATGATGAAGCTGCCAGTCACTAGTTGCTCATAGCTGTAGTCTTCTGAATCTCTGAATAGTTTCCATAGAGGAATGTTCAAGCTTAACACAAAATTTGATGCAGATTCATTGCTCAACTCACTCAGTCGTTTTGAATGTGACAGCCACACAGTATTTGCGCTCACTCAACAGTATCTGCTGCCCCCACAGACTAGCACAGGGAAGCTGACATTGTTCACACATGTGCACTCCAGTCCACTCTGCTTGGCTGCCAGGCTTTATCGATGTTGCACAAACTGTTCTCATTAACACTGGTTGAACTTTTTGCAGACAGACGTCGTGTACACCGCCTCATGAATACTTAAAATCTCTTTCTATATGTTATTTTTAGAAGCAAGGAAGTGGGCTGAAGATAATACAAGTAACAGTTAAAATGGAGATTGTATACTGTTGTCTTACGGTGTTAGATATCACTTGAACATAAACTCTTTAACGAGGATGTCATTTGGAATTTAGGTTGTAATTTGTAGGTAAACGTTGGACCTGTACCTTAGAACTGCATTTTTGTAGAAGTGAGTCAGTTATGTTTTCTGATTTTAAATTTTCCCTTGGTTTAGAGGCAGAATGAGTTGTAATTACACAAAGTAGTATGGAAGACAAATAATCACACAGACTGAGTTGGCAGAGGAGGCAGGGATGAATGACAGAATACAGGGAAGGACGTAAGGAAATAGGGAACAGAGAGGAGGTGGTTGGAAAGATTCTTTACCCAGGGCTCACTTGGTTTAGTTCTTAGAGACTGCAGGACTGGGTCTGCTTTATCTCTGTTTTCATTAAAACTGCATTGAGAACCCTTCCATAGCGTTAGTGTAATGTGACAGCAGTGAAAACGTTTTTAGTCATTCAGTTAACAGATTAAATGCTCACTGGAGCCAAGTTCTGTTTTAGATCTGGGGGATATGGAAATGGGAGATGGAGGTGAGGAGTGGACTAAGAAGACATTTTAGAGAAAGTGAAACAGGGATCTGAAAAATGAGTAGATAATACCCTTATAAAGCAGAGAGAGCAGAGCCAATACGGGTCTGGGGGAGAAGATGGGAGAGTAGTGATACTAGGCAAAGGACCTTGTCAGTCATGTCAGGGGAGTTGACTTAATTCTCAGTACAAAGGGACGCTGAATGACATGAACAGATTGGCGTTTTGCAAGAACTGCTTTGGTAGTGAGGTTGGGAAATGGACTGTAGAAGGGTAAGACAAGTGGAGATCACAGTTAGGACATGGTTGTACTAATTCTAGTAAAAGATAGGAATAGAGGGTTTGGGCTAAGGTAGTGGAGCTGGAGAGAAAGACATGGATGGATTCAATAAACATTTTTTTTAGTATATATTTTTTGATTCTGCTATTACAGTTGTCCCATTGTTTTTCTCCCTTTTATCCCCCTCTGCCCCAGTACCCCCTTTCCCTCCAGAATTCTCCCTCTTAGTTCATGTCCGAGGGGATCATACATATAAGTTCTTTGGCTTCTCCATTTCCTATACTATTCTTAACCTCTCTCTGTCTATTTTATACCTACCATTTATGCTTCTTATTCCCTGTACCTTTTCCCCCATTCTACCCCCTCCCCACTGATAACCCTCCATGTGATCTCCATTTCTGTGATTCTGTTCCTGATCTAGTTGTTTGCTTAGTTTGTTTTTTGTTTAGGTTCAGTTGTTGGTAGTTGTTGAGTTTGTTGTCATTTTACTGTTCCTAGTTTTGACCTTCTTTTTCTTCGTCAAGTCCCATGAACATTTCATATAGTAAGTACTTGGTGATGATGAACTCCTTTAACTTGATTTTATCTGGGAAGCACTTTATCTGCCCTTCCATTCTAAATGATAGCTTTGCCAGATAGAGTAATCTTGGATCTAGGTCCTTGCCTTTTATGACTTTAAATACTTCTTTCCAGCCCCTTCTTGCCTGTAAGGTTTTTTTTTTTTGAGAAATCAGCTGACAGTCTTATGGGCACTCCTTTGTAGGTAACTGTCTGCTTTTCTCTTGCTGCTTTTAAGCTTCTCTCCTTATCTTTAATTTTGGGTAATATAATTACGTGTCTTAGTGTGTTCCTCCTCAGATCCAACTTCCTTGGGACTCTGAGCTTCCTGGACTTACTGGAAGTCTATTTCTTTTGCCAGATTGGGGAGGTTTTCTTTCATTATTCATTCAAATAAATTTTCAGTTTTTTGCTCGTCCTCTTCTCCTTCTGGTACCCCTGTGACTCAGATGTTGGAATGTTTAAAGTTGTCCCAGATGTTCATAAGCCTCCCTCATTTTTTTCAGTTCTTGTTTCTTCATTCTGTTCCAAATCATTGATTTGAGCCCTGGTTTCCTTCCCTTCACTTTTGGTCCCCTGTATATTTTTTGTTATTTCACTTTGTATAGCCTTCACTTCTTCCTTTATTTTGCATCCATACTGAATCATTTCCGTGAGCATCCCAATTACCAGTGTTTTGAACTCTGCATCTGATAGGTTGGCTACCTCCTCATTACTTAGTTCTTTTTCTGGAGTTTTGACGTGTTCTTTCATTTGGGCCATATTTCTTTGTCTTGTCACACTTGCTACGTTTTAAGGGGCAGAGCCTTAAGTATTTGCCAGGATAGGACATCCCAGGTAGCTGTGTTGTGGTACTGTGTATGGGAGAGGGGTCAGAGAGGGGTCATGCAGCCTGCTTGGCTCTTGCCCCACTTTCAGTCACTTCCCCTGAAACCCACAAGCAAATTGTGCCCTCTCAGGTACTGCCCTGGTGCTGATTCCTGGTGGGTGGGCTTGTGTACGTACATTCTAGGACCCCATGGGTCCCTCCAACAGACTCTCCTGTGAGACTGGCAGTTTCTTGTGCTGCAACCCCCACAGGTTGATGCAGCCAGGGGTTTTGAGGCTTTATTTTCCCGCGCTGGAACCCTGGGTTGTGCGGTCTATCTCGCTCCCCAATTGTTTCTCCTGGGTTATCCTCGTGCAAGTGTGGGTCCACCCAGTCTGCCAACTGCTGCCTTTCCATGCATCCCTCCACCCTAGCTACCAGTCACCTCCCCTCCTGCCAGTCTGGATGAATGTTTCTTCAGTTCCTTGGTTGTTGGACTTCCATACAATTCGGTTTCCTGGCAGTTCTGGTTGTTTTTGTTTTTAAATTGGTTGGTATCCTCCTTTTGGTTTTGTGAGGAAGCAAAGTGTATCTACCTATGCTTCTGTCTTTGGCCAGAAGTCCGGATTCAACAAATATTTAAGAAGCCTAACGAACAAGACTTAATTGGATGTCGGAGTGAAGAAGAAGGAATATTTTCAGGGTTTTTTGGTTTGGATACTTGGGTAGAGGTGATATCTAAAATAGGGAAGTGGGGAAAACAGCAGGGTTTGGGTGGGTGTGGGGGGATCATCAGTTCAGTTTTGGACATGTTGAGTTGGTATCTGAAAGGGAAAACTCTGTTTCTTCTGTTTTTCCCTACCATGACACCTACACCCAGGCCACCGTGTGTGTGTGTGTGTGTGTGTGTGTGTGTGTGTGTGTGTGTGTGTGTGTGTGTGTGTG
>VMDR010032045.1:0-11842 GCA_007922815.1 Macrotus californicus
GCCAAAGAACTCATATATATGACCCATGGACATGAACTAAAGAGGGGGAGTGTGGGGGGAAGGGGTGTGCAGGGAGGGGGGTGGGGGGAGGAGATGGGACAACTGTAATAGTATAATCAATAAAATATATTAAAAAAAACAACATAACAGGTGTTCAGTACGTATTTACTGAATGAATGAATGGGTGGATGGAATGTAACTTGTATTTGGCATTCAATACACTATAGATTAACTTTGTTTTTTCCATTCTGTGATCCTAATTTATTGTAAATACAGTTTTTGTAAATAAAATGTTTGTAAATCATTTAAAATTTTAGGTGTGTTTAGAGAATTTACTTGTTAAGACTTATCTGGCTATGAATTCTTCCTGAAGGGGAGCAGCTCTATGCAATGGAAATGACATGCCCTAATGAATATCTCTGTAGGACAAGAAATAAATTTTGAATAATTTTTTTCTTAAAAGATAACTGACATACACCTGTATTTTAGAGATTTAAATATATCTGTTCAGGTTATCTCAGCATAGGGCAGTGGGAGAAGTTGCAGTTGATAAAGGATCAGTGGTTGAGAGGGAGGATGGGAAACAAAAAGCCTGCAGGATAACTGAGGAGAAAAGTCTCTTACTGCTTTGATTCTAAAGTCCTCTGATGCTGGATGAGCATCTTTAGTCCCCTGGTTTTCTAGGATAGAGGCTAGTAGTGCTTACCAATGTCTACTTTCTTATCTACTGGGCTCACTGCTAGAGCACATTTCCCAGCCCGCTCTGTAAGTAGGTGTGGACAGGATTGAATTCCAGCCAGTAGGATGTGAGTGAAAATGATGTGTACATCACTCCTAAGTCTGCATAGTCATAACTTGTCATGAATGGTCCCCAATCTCCTCTGTCTGCAAGCTGGGGTCAGGCAGAAAACTCCAAGGTTCTTTCCTTATTGCTGCCCTGCCCTCTCCAAAAGCCTTCGACATTACATAAGAGAGGAGCCTGCATTATGAAAACTGCTGGAATATGGCTCTTGTTTGCTATAGCAGTTAGCTTAGTGTGACTTACATAGTTTTTAAACACCAGGGTGATAGTATAGACTTAGGTTTCTTTAGGCATTTATAGAGGTAATAAGAGAGAGTGGTTTAATAGATGCATGAGCTTAGAAAACAAAGGGACTTTAATTTTATGTGGCTATGTGGCTTTGGGCCAATTAACTTTTTTAGGGTCTCAGTTCCTTTTTCTCTAAAATGGAGTTAATCATAGTACCCACCTCAAAGAATTGTTGTTAGAATTGCATGAAATTGCCTCTCAGAAAAAAAGAATAACTGTTAATAAATTAGCTATTTTAAAATTGATCATGGATACCTTCTAACTTATTCAAACAAACTTTCTAAGTGGTTGGTATGTCAGGACGAGGTATTATGAGGAAAGGGTATAAAGATTAGCAGGACTAGTTTTTTGCCTTCAAAGAGCCTCCAGTTTAAGAAGACTCTTGAAGGACAAACCAATAATTACAGCAGGTGAACACCTTTATGCAACTGTCAGCTTTTAAATTTGATGAGCATAAGATATTAAATATTCTGTGCTAAAGATATGCATCAGTAGGTGGAAGTAGAAAAAGGGCTCTCTTGGAATGTGTCTATATATCTATTATTTATATTATTTTTTTCCCTCAACTGCCTGATGAATTTATAAACTGAGCTGCTTTGCTGGAAGTCAGCTGGCCCTTGTATCAGTGAAGAGGTTTGTCATTTCAGGACAATATTAGGAGCCTTGTAAAAAGCTTGAGATGATTAACTTACTCGAACAGTGAAAAAGAGAGCTGTGCTGCAGTGTATCTTCAAGGCTGACTTTTTAATGGCAATTTTACTGAGTCAATTACAGTACCTCTTTTTCTCTTAGTCAATTTCACATCCACCGAACCATCACAATATGCAGAGGAAAATGCAGGTGGGTGATAAAACAAAAGGTTTGGGAATCTTTCCACACCTCCGGGGGATCTGGGAATTTTTCCCTGAAAAGGGCATGACACATTGAAACGGTAATTAGACTTTCATTTGCAATTTTCAAGCTTGTGTAGGCTTTGGAATCAAAGAGATATCCCTGAGGTTAATACTTATTCAAGAGCCTAGTAAACATGTTTTTCTGATGTGTAAACAAATATTTTCTCGAGCTGTTAGTTGCCAGGCACTGTGCTAGGAGATTTGGACTCAAAGATGAGTAAACAAGATCCAAAGTCTATGGAAAATTCATCTGTACAAATAGTTACAATTTTATAAGTGTTGATATAGATAAATATTCTAATCATCATGGTGCCAGTGAAGCCAGAGCCGTGTCTGCATGATGCTGTGTCAGGAGAGACGCTCCAGGGTGCAGAGGCTCTGCTGCTTCTTCAAGGAAGAAGGGGGTTTGCAGGTGGAGAAGAGGGTAGCAGGATTGCAGAGGGTGGAGACTGGATGTGCTGGTACAGGGCCCTTTTCAATTGTCATGGCTTCTTGGGATCCTGAGTGAGATATTTTAAAGGATGTCAAGGATCTTGGGCTCAAAAGAGCTGGGAGATTTTATTAAACATGTAACATCCACCAGACCAACAAGGTTAGACAATGCTGTTAAGCCTAACTCAGGAAAGTTTCACAAATATTTCCTAAACCCTCATTTGATTATTTTTTTCCAATCCAGACTCCTCTCATCACTATAATGACTCTCCTAATAAAAGAAGTTGGAGGAGAAATTTCTAACATTTTCTTGTCCAGGGGCCTTCTCTTCTTGGCCAGTTTATGGTTTATAATACTAAAGCAAAGTGTTCTGAATATTCCATGTTACCAAAAATTAACCTATCAGTTAGCTGAATTTGATACTATTAGAGGGATGGAGAAATATTCTAAAGAATTGGTTGGAATTAAGGACATAAAAGTAAAGGCATGGGGGGAGGTAGGGGAGGTATAGGAGGGTAAATGGTGATGGAAGGAGACTTACCCGGGGGTGTGAACACACAGTACAGTGTACCAATGACCGTGCTGTGGAAGTGTGCACCTGACACCTGAACAATTTTGTTAACCAGTGTCATCCTAATAAATTCAATAAGAAGGGAAAAAATAATTCATTAATAAAAGATAAAGGCATTATGCAAATGTTTGGTTATTAAGATATTTTGCCTAGGAGGATAAAGTCAGATAATGAGAAATGAATGAGAATCAAGTTTCCTGCATGTTTTAATGTTAAATTTCTAAAGAGTAGTATTTGGCCTCTTTAGCAGCGTATCTTTGCCAACTCAATGGAAAAGGCATAGAAAAAGCACGGGGGTTTGCAGTGTTGGGAGAGTAAGAGGTGGGAGTGAGAAGGTAAAAGGAAGTGCGGAGGCCCCTCAAGTAGATGGTTTGATTAGGGAGCACTTTGCATATCACATGGAGCTAATTCTACTGTAGGCAATAATTTGTTCCTGAATACCTGATGAGAGTAATAACTTTGTTTATATACCTTTCAGGTTACAAGACAATTTCCCATTCATTTATCTTACCTGACCATCACAGTAGTTTAGAGGTGGTCTGGTGACAGCCCCAGGTCACACAATTAGAGATAGAGATAGGTCTTTCTGAAGGCACTTTCTCTCATTTACTTGCTGAAAACAATTGGTATGACAGACCGTGAATAACTTGTTATCCTTGGGCATGAGATAATAATTGATAAGCTGGTTGATAATGAGATTTTTGAACTTGATAACATTTAATTTGGGGGTTACTTACGGCATCTGACTTGAAGAATTGAAGCCACTAACTTCAGGGGCTATATTTTTCTCCTTAATTGTGATTTTGAAGGCTCGCTGGCTGGGCATTGCAGTCCCCAGCACCTCAGATGTCAGTTGAGGAAGCTCAGTGACTGGCTCTGTAGGGTGTTTCTGAGAGGCACTCCATCCCCGCAGTGCATGAACAGTCCGTAGAAGAGTTACAGACTTCAGTTATTCTGCCCGCCCCCCTTGCCGTTATTCCCCAGGACACAGCGGCCCAAGCCCGGGTCTCTAGAGAGAAGAAAGCCTCCTTCACGGAACCCTCACAGGGTGTGGCTCATTCATTTTTTCTTCATCTTCTTCTGTGTGAGTTTATAAATTTCTAGTCTGTAACCTTAAAGTTGAAGAACTGAACTGAACTGAAAAGAAATGCGTAGGCCTGATTCACATTGTTTGAGCTCACAATAAAGTCTTTTGTTCTAAAATAGTTTATTTTCTAAGTCTTGTCCTTGCAACGGGATTGTAAATTACTGGAGGGCAAGGACCTTTCTTCTAGATCATTTGTTTTCCACATACTACCTTTGACCCCATTCAGCCTTTATATCTCGATTTTAGAAGGGCTTAATAAAACCTTAGAAACAGCAGAATGGAGTGGTTAAGAATTAGGCTCTGGAGGCAGATAGTTTGGCTTTTAAAATTCCAGCTTTATCACTTGCTAACTGTGTAACCTTGAGCAAGTTATATAACTCCTCTAAGCCTGCTTCTGTTTTCTCAAATGTAATCTGGGGAGATAATATTTGAAACGATCCAATATGATTATTGTGGAATTAAAGTAGATATTACACTTAAAGCAGCTGGCACAGGGCTTGACATGTGATTAACAAATGTTAGAGATTATCATCATCATCATCTTTTTATCATCTTCATCACCATCCTTGAGGATGGTTGATGATAATGTTGTTAAGTGCATCGATAACTTGTTACTTTTGATTATTTCAGCCCAGAAAGAAGTTCTTTGTTTTGTTGCCACAGAGCTCTCTGTCCTTGACTTTATTCTGTTTAGGTAAACTGAGAAGGCATAGTTGGCCGGTTTAGAGTAACACAAATGTGGGGAGATCAGGAAATACAGAGCTGATAGAATTAAAGTTTAAAACAATGAGCTGAAACTGGCAAGGATGTGTTTAGCAGACACAGTATATAGAATTGTGTTCAAATTAAAGATCAAACAAATAAAAATAAAATTGCTCAGTTACAGAATGGGTGATACCCATCTGGATGGAGGTTAGTGTAAAAAAGTCTCAAGGATTTTGGTGACCAGAGGTTGAATCTGAGATGCTGGCATGAAGTTTTAGTTAAGAAAGCATATACCACCTTTGGCTACTGCTATGGGGTGAATGTTTGTGTCTCCCACAAGTCCCTATATTAAAAAATTGGCCCTGGCTGGTGTGGCTGAGTGGATTGAGCACCGGACTGCAAACCAAAAGGTGGCCAGTTTGATTCCCACTCAGGGCACATGCCTGGGTTGTGGTCCAGGTCCCTGATTGGGGGCTTGTGACAGCTGATTGGTGTTTCTCTCATACATTATGTTTCTGTCATCTTTCTCCCTCCCTTCCTCTATCTCTAAAAGTAAATAAATAAAATCTTTAATAAATTAAAAAAAAAAGTAACCCCCAATGAGACGTATTTGGAGGTGGGGCCTTCGGGAGGTGTTTAGGTCACGAGGATGGAGCCCTCATGAATGTGATTAGTGCCCTTATAAAAAGAGACCACAAGGTGAAACAAGCCAGTCAGAGAAAGACAAATACCATGTGATTTCATCATATGTGGAATCTAATGAACAAACTGATCTAACAGGAAAAATAGGGATAGATTCATAGATGGAGAGCAGATGACAGCTAGTGAGGGGGCTGTAGGAGGGTGGAGGGATTGAGCAAAAAGGAAAAAGGCCTCATGGACATGGACACCAGTGTGGTGATTGCTGGGGGGAGGGGGCATAAGGGGACTAAGTGATAATGGAAAATATGCAATAAAGGTTAAATAAAAAAAAGAGACCACAGAGAGCTCCTTTGGCCCTTCTACCAGTTGAAGACACAGTGAGAAGGTGCCACCTAAGAACCAGGAAGCAGGCCTTCACTTGACATCAGATCTGCTGGTACTTTGATCTTGGACTTCCCAGCCTCCAGAAATATGAGAAATAAATTTCTGTTATGTATCAGCCCCCACCTTACAGTGTTTTGTTACAACAGCCCAATGAACTAAGAGTGCTACATTAATCAGAGTGCAGTGTTCAGATCAAGGAAAGTAACGGATCTGCTGTTTACTGCACCAGTATGAACATCCCTGAAATATTATGTTTATGTTCAAGTACCTTTGCTGTCATCTTTTTATCATTTCATTACAGGTTTGAGCTGCTTTCTTAGCTGTGGATAAAATGAATCAGCAGGAGGGCAGATTTGTGACATCATCCAAAACCACTAGTCATTCTGTTGTTGATGACTCTGACCATGAATTTCAATATAGGGGGAACATTCTTTGTTCCTTTCTGAGGAAAGGTTCTTCCCAGCTCTGGGCTTGGCCCGAAGAGTCAATCATGTCACTTTATTTTCTGTTTAAGAGACTTAGGCCAAGTTTCTTTTTGACCATTTAATTCCCATCTTATGTTACCCTTCTTTCACCTCTCCCTCTGCTCCTCTCAATACTGCACGCCTCTTCTGTGCTTCCTCCCAGTTGTGTTTCCCCTGTGCCTGCTGCTGTAGCTCCTAATTTGCTGCCCTCCATGATGTACTTCCTCTCTTTCCCTTAATGCAGCTAGTTAGATAACAATTTTACCTGGGATTTTCATAGCTTAATAATGACTTGTATGATAGTATATCTTTCTGATTAAGCATTTGTCTCAAATATAGTGACACGCAGTGCTCTAGCCAAAAGGAGACTCATGGCAATCATTTTAGAACTTGTAGCAGGCTGGTGCAGGAGCTGTCTCTCAGAGGGACCTTGTTATTCATGGCAGGCAGTGACTAGTGATTGTAGTAGGTGAGAGGCTGGTGTTTCAGCACATGTGAAGCTCCTTTTTGGGTAGGAGTGAGGGCTGGGCAAGGGGGATTAGAAGTTCATTAAACGTGGTGGAGACTAGGACAGAAAATTTGGGTTACTGAGGTTATTTGACTCTACTTTTAGCCTTAGACCAGAAAGGTGTGCTGACATTGGATTTGATCTCATTAAGCTGAGAGTCTTCTGGAGGCAATCAGGACTTTATTTTCCAGTGCATTGGTGGCCACTGTTTCAGGCTATGCCAGACTAAGGAGAGAGAATGTTGGGTAAGTGGGACTTTTACAGAACAATTGAGACAGGCAGCTTAAGCTGCTCCTCAAAAAAGCTGGAGAGTACTTGTTATTCTGTGCATTTTTTTACACCGTAACTATGCACAGGGATCTCAGTTTATACCCATATGAGTCTCATTCTCTTCTATAGTGAAGGGAACTGTGATACCCATTTTCCTATCGTTTTTACTGCGAAGCTTAGCTTATACATTTATCTTGAATATCTTTCATGATTTTCTTTTTTACTAGAAATTGTGTCAGTTATATCATGAGAAGCGATTGACACAAAGAATGATGACTTACATGGAAGCCATTCTAACAGCAGTACTGATCTAGTTGTGATTACTTTAGTCATCACAGAGCAAAATGTGGCGTGACAATGTCTTGAAGCATTAACCATTGTATTTTCACAGTTGCCTGTCTTCCTTGTACTTTAGGGAAGGGAGGCCATAGAAAGAATGATGAGCAGAAAAGGAAAGAGTTATCCATACAGTTTTGGAGCTCAGAGCAGAAGCAATAGTCAGAGAAAAGGTACAAGAGGCTAAACATTTGCCCTGACCTTGGGGAGGGTATAGGAGAGCTGTGAGAAAGGTCAGTGGACCCTATGGGTCTTCAAGGTTGGGAAGAGGAAGTAGGACTGGACTTCAGCATGGGTAGCGTGACCAGGGACCTGGTGGAAATACAGATAGATGTTGGCTTCAGTGGGTGCAGCATGGAAAGGAATGGCATCTGCTTAAAGGGTTGAGTTACTGCTCAGAGACCTTTGTAGACCAGACACCTCAAAGACTTTGACATTGTGTTTGTCTCCCTCACTCGCACCCCCCTTGCACCAGGTACAACCCTTTAAGAAGGGGCCAAACCTGAATTGACTGAGTTTACTCAGAATTGTCTATGACTGACATTTTTATCCCTGATGGAATAAGGATTCAAGGTGGACATAACAGTCAGTTTTAAAAAAATAAACATATTTTTGTATACCTGAATTTGTTCTTCCTACTGTTAATGCTTCAGCAAACAGCACTGAAGGTGAATAATTGACCTTCAGTCAGTTGGGTTAATTGTTTTCAAATTGGAAAAAACCACTTATGTACAAGTCAGAGGATTTAAATTTTACTCTTGTTTTTGTAACTGTTTGATCTTCGGCATGTAATTTTTTCCTCTGGGCTTATCTGTCTCCATCTGTGGAACTGGCCTGGATCAGAGCTTCCTAACCTAGCAGCTTCCTTGGACAGGCTGCGGAGTTTTTCTAAGGCTTCTTAAATCCATGCAGGAACCAATCGTCGTCTCTGGATGGAATAAGTAACGTGTCTTTTCACATAAGTACTAGGGATTTTTCACATGTCTACAGATCCTATTGTGGTCAATAAAATGTGCTTAACTTACTTAAAAGCACCACTAAATTTATATTTTATTTTTGTAATTATCTTCTTAATTGAACAACATGAAATTTGTAAATGTTATTTAGAAATTATAGGGGAGTCCTTTTAGCTTAGACTTCAGTTTAAAATGTGGCGTTTGCAGGATCAGAGGATCCCTAAAGACTCATTCTATTGGCTACAATTCTAAAATGGGGGTTTATGCTAATTAGCAATTAATATTACATAGTAATTGTAGAAATTACTGACTTTCACATGCTGATAGTGGTGCTAATTTATGTATCACAGAAATGTAAAAAATTAATGATCAAAGAATGTTTTAATTACTGCATTCATACAGTCTCTCTTCTCTGATACTGGAAAATACCCTCTATCTCTAGGTAAAAGCTTGGGTTTAAGTCTTAGTCTTTCTGCCCATTTGCTACCTGTGTAATCCCAGCTGAGTTGCCTAACTTTTCTGAGCTTGTTTACAGCTCTTTAACATGCAGATAAAAGTCTTACTCTCACAAGGATGTATGGAAGATAAAATGAGATAAACTGTGAGCCCATTGTGTTGTGTAGCAGAAGGAAAGTACTAAAAAATTGTTATTTCCTCTCATGTTCTTCTGGAAAGCCTATTCAATGTAATAGTGTAAAAGATAAAGTAAATTAAAACTGGCTTAAATATAAAAATGTGTAAGTTAAACATCAAATTAGCAGCCATTGAAGTCTCATGTTCACTGCCACCTTGTCCAGGGCTGGGTTGGAATCATCCCATCTCCTGTAACTAATGAGCAATGCAGTTGGACCACCTAGAAGGTAGTTTTGGCACTGGGCCCCATCTCTTTCTGAAGCTTGGAAGAGCTTTCACCTGTTTTTACCCCAAGACTTCCTTTCTTTCTGAGCAAGCACTGAGTGGATTTTTCAGCAGCCCCATTCAGCTGCTGCCAAGAATGAGAATCCTGGAGGTGCCCTCTATTGTGAGGTCTTGAAGTAGAACTTGAATGGAGAGGATGTGCTTTCAAAATAATTTATTTTGAATGCATTCTCTCTTCGGCGGGGAAAGAAGGCACAGATGGCTGAATCAGAGGACACCTGCCAGTTCTTTCCTCATGCCAGGCATCCAGTGAATCCAGGCTGTAAAAGAATGAGCTCTAGGAAAGTGAAGGCTAAAAGAACACACAAAGTACCCACATAATATGGTCCCTGGGACACCATTAGAAGCAACTGTTTCGGGTAATCTAAAAGCTTCCCTCAGAGATAATGTTGATTTCTTGAGTATTTGTTGCATTGCAGACCCTGGATTGCAGAAATTGGTCTCCGTTTTTCCCTTCAGGAGCTGTTCTATTGGAGAAAGTGGCTTGGATGGGAACAACCAGTGGCTGGGAGACCTGGTCATTCCCCAGCAGAAAGCTTGTCAGGATGTAAGTTTCTTGGCTGCACCTAATATTCTCTTCCAGCTCTGCCAGGTGGTTGAGGTTGCTGGCTGGATGCCACTCCCGGAAGCTCTCTTGAAAGTTGTTTCAAATTTCCTGATCCTCTGATTTGAGGATCCCAAAGCAGTCGCTTCTTTGCTTCCAGCTGCTTCATCTACTCATTCTGAAACATTGCTGAACTCCCACTGAGTTAGCTCAGTTCATTCAGCTTTCAGGGAACATAGAGGCTCAAGTTACGTAGGGTGATGGGGGTTATTGTGGGGATACATGAGCAAGGGAGAACACAGAGTCAGCTCGGTGGCCAAATAGCTGGCCCCAAGGAACTGAGCAGGTGTTTCTGATTCAACAGTATCTCTAGGTATCTGTGTTCGTTGGCTAGGTCTGCCTTAACAAAGGCACTATAAAGTGGGTGGCTTAAACACCAGAAATTGGTAGTCTCGTAGTCCTGCAGACTAGAAATCAGAGATCAAAGTATTGGCAAGATTGCTCCCTATGAGGACCATGAGAGAGAATCTGTTCCGTGCCTCTTGACCTGGCTTCTGGTGGTTTGCCTGCTGTCTTTGGCATTCCTTGGCTTGTAGAAGCATCAGCCCAATCTCTTCCTTTATCTTCACATGATGTTCTCACTGTGTGCATGTCTGTCTCCAAATTTTCCCTTTTTAGGAGAAATTAGGAGGCCAGTCACATCAAATTAACACCTTACCCTAATGAACTCCTTTTAACATGATTACCCCTGTAAAGACCATCTCTCCAAATAAGGTCCTACTCCAAGGCACTGAAGGTTAGGACTTCAACATATGGATACTTCAATGACAAAATTCAACACTCTACAGTGTCCAACGGTCACTCTAATTCTTGTTCCCTCAGACTCATTTATATTTCTGAATAAGCTTACCTTCCTCAATTTATATAGAGATTTGTACCTTATCTGCTACTGAGGGTGAGAATAGAATGTCTTTGTCTATTCTCTGACTTGTGGTTTCTAATGTCTCATGACCTCTCCTTACTGACTTCTGTCTGTGTGCCTTGGCTTCCACACTACTGTCTCGATTTCTAAATCTCCTGGGGGTATTGAAACTCCCTGCGAATTTCACTGGTTTAGTTGCTCACAGAGAATCTCTCCTGGTGAGGCTCTCCCATCATCTACTTTACAGACTTCTGCTGGCCTTTGTGGGTGGCGTGGCTCAGAACTGACCCCTGGACCAATTAGCCTTGGCCATGATAGTGAGTCTCATAGAACACAGCATGGCATCCTGTTCAGAAATCATCTCCCATGGCGGCTTTTTCTAGAAGGAGGCTATGCACAGGTGGATGTGCTTGTTTTTAGAGTAAGTGGCTGTGTGATCAGCACAGTGCTAAACCCTGTGGTTTCAGGGAAAAAGCCTTAGTTTCTGTCTGGTGCTTTCTTTTTTGTTTTTGCTTAGGTGTTGCACTTGCTTGGCTCCTATAATGGAGAACACCCTGGCCTATACAGGTCTGATTTCATAATTCTCCAGACATTGAGAAAGATCCTCAGAGAGCCCCTGCTCTTTTCTGAGCCTACTTGTACACTAAAAAATGAAGACATTGCTAAAGATCATTATAGTTATTGCAATATAAATGTTTCTATATCATTGACTTTAACTCTTTTGGCGATTCATAAAATAATTACAGTATAGCAGTCCCCTGGGCTGCAATTTCTCTTACTGTGGTTTCAGTTATCCAGTCAGTGGGGACCTGAAATTAAGTGGAAAATTGCAGAAATGAACAATCCATAATTTTTCAATTGAGCGCCATTCTAAGGAACATAATGACATCTCATGCCACCCCACCTTATCCTGCCTGGGACGTGAGTCATGCCTTTGTCCAGAAGTTCATGCTATGTGAACTTCTGTGTGCTGCCAGCCCCATTAGTCACTAACATGTCTAGGTTATCAGACCGACTTCGGTGGTGTCCCAGTGCTTGCACTCAGCTAGCCTTTATTTTGCTTAATAATGGCTCCCAAGTACAAGAGTAGTGATGTTGGGAATTTGAATATGCCAAAAAA
>VMDR010032046.1:0-11842 GCA_007922815.1 Macrotus californicus
TATATCTATGTCAACCTGAGCATTCAATTCCTTTCAATATATATATTGGCCTTGAATTAACGTGAATTGTAATGTGGTTATGTCTACATACACAGTAAAGCTATCCTTGGTTCCATAACTCAGATGATCAGCTTCTGGTTCTAACAGTGCTGCAGCTTGCAGTGTTCGTGCTGCCCACTCAGCCACATTTCCTCTATGAGGCCACACTGAGTTTTAACTGTGGTGGGTTTTAAATGGCCTCAAATACTTTGTAGCCCCTTCTGGCCGAGAGGTGAAGTCTGTTTCCTCACCTCTGGATTCTGGGCTGGTCCTATATTATGCTTTGACCAATAGAATGCAAGAGAAATGACATGTGACTTCCAAGATCTGGCCCCAATAAGCCTTACAACTTTCTTGCTCACCCTCTTGGACCATTTTTAGCATCATGTGGTAAAAGTCTACATAGAAAGAGAGGCCCAGCCATTTCACTTATTCCGGCCATTCAGGTGAATCCCCTGTCTTATGAGTGAGACCCTGCTATGCCACCCAACCACAGCTAAGCTGACATCTGCTTCCTTTCTGACCACAAGGCACAGCAATCTCAGTTTATGTCTATATTAGAGGTAAGACCAGAGTCATTGCCTACTAAATGTTTACACTAAATTTTGGGGTAGTTCGTTATATAGAAATCAATAACTAAGAGAGAAAATGTGTTAGAGTCGCATTCCCTAGCAATGGGCTGTCATTGGTAACAAAATATAAATCATTTATCATTGGTTTTTGGACCCAATGACAAGCAGAAGCTGGAAAATGATAAAGAGGTTTGTGGGATGGTGAACAAATTGTTAATGGAAGCTGACAGTATGGCTACCCGTGTTTTGTACTTTTGCCCATGATGATTTCAAAGTTAGAAAAGGTATCGAGTGAAGTTGTATATCTGACAAAGGAGATTTCTAACTTGCCTTTTAGACAACAGGAACTTTATTGTTCTGCTAATCCTTCGACTTTCAATGTTCAAAACTTACCTTTGTGCTTCCACACCCTGCCCACATCTCCCATTGTCCTCTATGGATCCTACTTCAAGTTAAACTGGACAACTGCCTTGCTATTTCTCGGACCTACCCTGAACTTTTCTTCCTTTCCACATTTATTCAGACTATTTTCTCTTTCTTGAATGCCTTTCTCTCCTGCCTCTGCTAATCACAATTCTTCCCAAGTGTAATCTACCCTTTTCATAAAGTTTGCCTGATGACACCTCCATACATGGAAATGACCTCTCTTTCTTTTTAACTTAAACAACCAAATCTACACTTTTCTGTAAACTCCTATACTATATTTCACATCATATTCATTTCACCTTACTATCTTATCGCCCTCTGGATATTAATTTCCTTTATGGTAGAATCAATGTCTGATTCATTGTTACCATTTTTATATTTTAAAGCATGCAGCAGATGTTCAATAAGTAAATATCAGTGAATTCTTACTTGTCCACTCTCCTGTAAGTACATTTTAGATACGCTGAGAAATAGCAAGACACAATTAGACTGTAATTAGAGGAATATGGCATTTCTTCACCTAAACTGGGAAGAGTGCAAAAAGTGTTGTAAGAGGGTGTGAGCAATTCCAACAAATGCTGCTGATAGATTAAATTGGATGAAGACTGAGAATTGAACATGGGTTATACCAACATAGTTCATTGCTCATCTTTAAAAATTTTTTTTTTATTGTGATAAGAACATTCACCATGAGACCTGCCCTGCTAACCAGGTTTCCACTGTGCAGGGCAGTGTCGGTGACTGCAGGCCCAGTGCTGGAGAGCGGGTCTCTGGAGCTCGATGTTCACAGCTCCAGGAGAGTTTGGTGGAGGCTGAGTAAGAGTGGGGAGCGAAATAGGGAAGACTGAGGGTAAGCGACTGTTTTGGAAAATGTAATTTTAAGGAAGAGAGAAATGAAGTGAAATGAGGCTAGGAGAGAATGTGAGGGTTGTTTTTTTCCCCTTAAGATGAGAAAAATAACAGTATGTTTCTATTTTGATATGAAAGACAGTGTAAGAAAAAGTGGGGAAAAGGCCGGCGTCCAGTGAGTCACTAGAGGAGTTAGTCTGAGGAGCACAGGCAGCCCATTCGTCAGAACAGACTAGAAGGCCGAGCTGGAGTGCATGGGCACCGAGCAGTCAAGTTGGTGGCTGCTCAAGGCCGAAAGCCAAATTCTTTTGAAATTGCATAGCAATGCGTGTTGGGGGTCCAATGCATTTAGATGGAAGGCTGAAAAGAGCATGAGGGTCTAGCCTCTTTGTCCTGTCCTTCCACATTTTAGGCAAATGTCCCTGCTGCCCGAGGCCTGGTTGTTGAGGCCATGGGTATGAATGTCACTTTGATCCCCACTCTGGCCGAGTGGAAGCCTGTGGAGCCCCGCTGCCCCGATGCCCGACGCTCTGGTGTGTGCTGCAGTTCATGTTCGTGGTGAACGCCTCCTCCTCTAGCCCCTCACCCACCCCACTCCTATCACACAGCTTTGTAGAAAGGGCTTTCTCCAGGATGTGAGAGTTAGCATGCACCCAAGGGAGATGAAAGGCCGAGCTTCCTATCACTCTGTCTAAAACTTTCCCATAGTAAACACTCAATGCACTTTGTTGCACCTTGTGCTTTCTCCAAGTATATATTAAAAATAATATTTTTTCAACATCCACTTGGTGTTCGTCATTGGCAATAAGGGATAATAAAGAATATACTGCCTGCTGTCAATAGGGTAACTAGAACAGCCAGAGAATGAAAGAAATGCAAAATGAAGGTATGAGGAACGGAAAAGGAAATTTAAATTCCGACAGGAACCATGAGATAAGACTTCACGGAGCAGGTGGTTGCAGGGAGGCATTTTTGTTTAAGGGCACTGTATAAGAAAGGCCGGAAAGAATAAAAAGACTGGGTATCTTCCGGTTTAAAAAGACTGGTATGCTAGGAAGTGCTCGGAGGAATTATGACATGGTTTATAATGTCAGTCAGTACACAGCTCACGTGCAGGTGTAAGGGAGGGAAAGTTGCCCTTGACCCTCTTAGGGTCCCTGGCTGGGACTGAAAAGTGAACCGACAGATTACCAGGAGAAAAGCATAAAACGTGTTTGTATTTGTATTTGTTACATGGGAGCTTTCACAAGCGAATGAAGACCCAAAGAAGTGACCAGAGCAGGAAACTTTTATACATTTTGGACAAAGAGACAATCAGTTTGTGAAGAATTGACAAGACAAGACAGAGGGGTTGTGACTAGGTGGCAGTAAATGGTGAAGAGGTAGCTAGGAGATAAGGGTCAGTTTAATGACGTTTGTTTATAGATGTTTCTGGTCCCAAATTCCCTGTCTCTGGTGATAGGAATGTCTTCCTTCCTTGGGGAAGTGTGAGCATCTTTCACATGGAGGACTTATGACCCATCTCAGGGAAGAACAGTGAGCAGGGAGAGGTTAGAGTGACTTTCCTGCTTCTACCCCTTTGTCAAACGCTTCAGCTTGAGATACGCAGTATGCCCAGGTACCATATTTTGGGTTAGCACACCCCGAACCTCGGCAGTAGGGGACCCAGGAAGTGGGGGAGGTGGAGGGTCCCGCACGCCCCGTCACACTGTTTTCTTCAGTCCTCACCGACTCATCTCCTGCTCACCTTGCAGTCATTGTGTGAGCTGATCTGACTCTGGTGGAAACATTCTACTTCAGTCAACCCTCCAGGGCATAGCATTCAAGAAGTCCCTCTTCCTTCCGCTCACTCCTCTGTCACATGCTTATTTGATACGTATTATATGACAATGTACTCATTTTTAAGAGCTACACAGCAATTTTAATGGTTTGTTAGTGACAGAGGTTTATTCCTATTTTGTAGCATCAATCTTGAGTTAAAAATTATTTCTTTAAATATATTAAAGAGGTAGTTTTGGAGGTGAGGTGAGGCTATTGTAGTGCTATTGACAATTCTTTGAGTTCTAGAGAGATCCTTCTACTTTGAATTAGCAGATAGCCTCTCAAACTTTGTCTCATATCAATAGCTTTTATAATAAGTAGGACTGAACACAACAATATCAATTTGTAATAAACGGGACTATGTCAACATTAAAGCTTAGGACTTTGAGTATTATAAACAATGCGGCTGTAGGTATTCTGGAATGTACTCAATACTATTAATTTTAATACACGTGGTCAGAATTCCATCATCTGTTTATATATCTGAAAGGTATGTCTTGCCTAGACCAACTCTTTCGCCCCCACATTCTAAAAAGATATTATTCCCTTGCACAAGCGATAGCATGTGCTACTCTGGTTAGTTGAAAAGCAAGATTATATGTAAAGAATAAATAAATACAAGGAATTTCTTATGATAAGTGCATTATAGAGAGCTACCTCTATGGTAAAAAAAGACCAATAAGATAATAAGGTGGTTCTATTTCACTTTGTATGAACTTTAATTTTTAATGGATCTACTCAGTTTTCTTTCATGTATAAAATTTTTAAGGGGAAAGTAATATGGTATTATATCATTTTATTTTTCATCTCATATTATGTTAACCACACTAAAATTATTTCAGTTTTATTTGAACAATGAGAATGCATTTGAACAATGTATTTGAATGTCATTTTAAAGCTCAAACAACATTGTTTACATAATCCTATGTCTTTTCTTTACTTATGATAGTCTAGTAGTCCTATTTTTTAATGTTTAATTTAGGTAATTTCTAAATAAATAATGAAACTTGCTTCTTTATTTGGAAAGTTTTCCCTTCTGTTTGCCTTACTTTATAAGCATAAATATATATGTTATACATTACACACACACACATACACACACATTCAGTGTTCATGAAGGGGAATGAGAAATAGAAATGGATATTTGTTAACATGGCTTATGAAAATCTTAAGGGACCGAGTACTCTCTGAGTGGTGCTAACCTTTTGAGAACATTGGGGGTTATAAGAAGTAGAAGAGAAAAAACTGTCAGAGATCACTCTGCATTGCTCCTGATTAAGAGCTCTGCAAAAGTCCTGTAGAAAAGAAATGTAGCTCAACACTTCCCAAGTTTTATTTGAACACAGACTACTTTTATTTCAAGAAAAGACCTGCTTCCATCTCAACAGATAAAATGCTGCACAAAAACTTGAGCAGCAAAACCGACTGAATCTTGGCACTGTTGTTTGGGTAATTTTAGGCAAGCCATGTAACTTTACTCCGTCTGAGGCTCAGTTTCTTCATTTATAGAATGGAATAATAATGCCTGCACAGGGATATTGTGAGGATTAAGTGAAACACCATATATATTATACCCGACTCTTAGCAGATATTCCATGTACATGAATCACCATTCCCTCAGACCCCCCACATCCCATTTTTATTCTCTCCTCCCCCTTTAAGCTAAGTTGATAGGATTTTTCTTTTTGGACAGGAATTTAATGGAGAAAGAGTTTTTATTAAAGTTTCACAAACTTTTTTTAAATAAAAAAGCCACCCACTCACTGTCTTTCTGCTTCTCTGTCCGGCACAGGTGGGAAACAACTCTCGGCGGCCTGGTATTTTCTGACCAGTACATACAAATGATGACCTCTGTCCCATCCGCTTCAGTCTATGGATTTGGTGAACATGAACATCCGTCCTTTAAGCACGACATGAATTATGCTAGATATGGAATGTTTTCCAGAGATCAGTCACCAGGGGTAATGTGTGAATATAGAATCTTAATACTAGGAGTCTGTTTATTGGAAGAGAAAGAGGGCATGGGTAATAAGAATGATTTTCTATAAGGTGCTCTAAATTTACTCTTGGAAATCATTTTGGTTTGTACTTAATTGGTTATGAAGGCAAGTTTGAAATTTTACATCTATTCATTAGCTTGCCTTTTACCCTCATAACATAGATTACACATTTTTTTTCTTTTTTGACATGTCATTAATTGCTACTGGATCTCATTGAGATAGGATAATAAAAATTCTAATAAATCATAAAACACCATATTTCTTTTTGCATTGCAGGCATTTAGCAATCTCTATGGAGTTCATCCTTTTTATATGTGCATTGAGAAAGATTTTAATGCTCATGGTGTTCTCCTCTTGAATTCCAATGCCCAAGGTAAAATGATTCTCTGGTTAAATCATAATAATGCAAGAGCATAATATAAATGCTACTTTTGCCTTTTCTCCCCTAATTATTAATTAGAACAAAATAGAGTGAGAGATTATCTACAATTTAATATTTTGTTTCAAAATGGAAACTTTTTAGTGAGAAAACATCCTAATAAATTGCAAAATACTATTAAGACACATAGTACTAAAGACATACAAGTTAAGAAACCAGAAGCCCTTGAACAAGCAATGTTAGAAATTTCACAGTGATGCAGTGTTCACTGGATCTGCCATATAATCTCAGCAATGTAAACATTACAAAGTCCTCCTTTCTGCATTTAATTAGTCTAGAAATATTTGAAATATATTACCTCTGCAGCAGCTTTTCTGAATTTTGTGCCTTGGGTTTAATCAATCTCTCTCTCCCTCTCTTTCTTTCGTGTGTGTGTACGTGTGTGTGTAAATGCAATGCTAGATACAACTGAGCTGATGAACTCTTCAGAAAAGAAAACTGTGAACACACAGAATTGGAAAATCCTGACAGACACTTAGATGCTATCAGAGCTATCAATAGTGCCTAATATTAGATAATCAACCTCAGTAGCATCTAAATGGTAAAAATATTAAAATAGTGATCTCTGCCACTTATATTATTTGTGCTTATTCTCTATTTTGCTTTGTTCTCTTCAGATGTCACTCTGAGCCCATTTCCTTCTTTAACATTCAGGACCATTGGAGGAATACTTGATTTCTACATGTTTCTTGGCCCCACTCCAGAAAACGTGATCCAGCAGTATACAGAGGTGAGTACAATGCTGTAATTCACAGTCAAGTTTTCGTTGTTCTGGCTCTGCGGAAAGGAGGGGCAATTAACAACTAGTCCTTTAGCCTTTTAATCTCCTGCTAATTGTTTCTACATTAAGGCAAAGCCTTCTGCTATGGTTGTAATTTCATCTCAGCTCCGTTACTTCTGCCTTGTCATACATACCCTGTGCCACTTGACTCTTCTCCCAAAGGATTCATCTCCTGGCCACTTGATTCCCTGGGGCTCAATAGAATTGGCTTTTGAGGAATCAGTTTGCAGGAAAACCTCCTGATGGGACAGAACTCATGGGAAATTATGCAGTAGTGACCTTAGTTTAACATCCACACTCACCTTTCTTTTTGCCCTTCATCTAGATCTTTCCTTTCTAGAACTAGGTGGAGACACTCCACCTCTGTGCCCCTCCCTATATCTACCAGGCATTTGGTACACAGATGTAGCCCGTGTACACGGCCAGTTTGTCGCTCATCCCCCATCAGACTGTCATTCCTTGAAAGATCTCTTTAGGGTGAACTAGTCAAATATCAAAATCCACAGGGATAGCTGCAGTTCCAGATAGGACCCTTGCTAACTGAATAACTGTCTAACGAAATAATTGTAGGCTTTATAGGCAGATGGGGAAGGTAAGGTGTTTTGGGGCCAGGGAAGAGCCTTAGCAGAGCTATTTAAATAAGTTATGGTTGTCCCTGAATCTGATCAGCAGGGAATTCAATATGCAATGACAAAAACCTTTGCTGTGATAATCATAGGAAGAGGAAATATCCTATCATCAGGTGACTTCTCAGTTCTCTCAGAGATCAGGGCGTGCCTGATGGAGGTGCCTGGGCTGAGCTGGAACAAGGCCTGCACTGAATTTTGTGGTTTCAAGGGATCGCATAAAGATGCATCTCTTCTCTTTTCCAAAGTCGACAGAAGTTTCTCTGTGGAGTTTAGGAAAGACGTGATTGAGAACGGAGACGAGGAGCTGAAGACAGGGCTACATAGAGCTAATGGTGACAATCATCTTCTTGTTTCTTGTTGCTTTCTTATTTTAGTCCTTCCTTCCATTGGCACCTACAGCAGGGGGCCCGGGGAATGGGGTGGTGACTGTCACACCCAGTCCCTCTGCCTAGAATAATGGTGGTTTCATTCCCAAAGCCCTTGGAATAGCTGGCAAAGGTGGTAACAAACATCAAGCAAAGGTCCTTCCATTTACCTTGTCTCCAGAGCAATCTCTCACTTCCCAGAAGAGCTGACCCAAAGCTGACAGCTTAAAAAAATAAACTTTTTTTCTTTTGTCTTATTGTCAACCAGTTGTTGATAATATCAACTTCCCTGAGCTCACTTAGTGCTCTAGGGGAGGTGATGATTGGTTACATATATCTATACAGCTTGGGTTTATAGTAAAAATACTCCGACAGGTGGCCTGGGTTTGAATCCTGACTGCTACCGATGTGCTGTGTGATCTTGCGCAACTTAACCATCCTGTGCGTCTCACTTCCTGCGTCTGTAAACAGGGATGATTACAGTACCCACCTCATAGGATTGCTGTGAGAATTAAATGTGGTCTAATACACATAAAATACACCTAAATCAGCCATGAAGCTCCAAAAGTTCCATACAATGAGCACTTAGTAAATTTCCCTGTAGCTACTGACTGCTGTCCATGGAATCCACTTGTTAGTCTTTTGAAACAGTATTTCCTGGTTCACCGCTAACCCTTCTGACTTCTTTTTCCTAATCTCCTGGCAAACTTTTTATTCACTCAATAAATGTCAGTGTTCCTCAGAGATCTGTACTCTTCAAAAAGAACAGTTTTTCAGCAGTTATGTCACCCACTATGCATGCCCTGATGAATCACATATCCCTATCTCTAATCCAAAGCTTTTCCCTGAACTCCAGCATATTTATCTTTTTCTATTGAGAGTGTGTACTTTGGGTCTCACAAGCATTACAACAGATTTTATCCAGGATTAATAATCTCTTCTAATCTGACTTCAACTAGATCTTCCTATTATCATTTTCTGAGTTAACTTCTGAGTTAACGGAATCATCAAGAACCCAACCATCCAAACAAGAAACTTAAAAATTATTTTCTTCTCTATCCTTCATTGCCTGACAGCCCATGGATTGAATCCGTCCTTTTCTTTTTCTCTCCAGCATTCTTGCCTTAATAAGCTTTTGTCTTTTCTCCTCGGAACGTTAAAATAACTGGGGAGCTGGTTTTCCTACTTCCTATCTGGTTTTCCTACAAACCATTCTTCATTCACACTTTTGCCAGGAGGATACCTCTAAAAGGCAAACTCTTATCTTCCACTCCTCGGTTAAGCACCTAATCATTATCTACAAGCATCATTGTCAAATAGAAATACATGTATTACAAGACACATTTGTAATGAAAAAAATTTTAGTAGCCAATTAAAAAATGTAAAGACAGGTGAACTCATTTTAATAATATATCCAGAATAGTATCATTTCAAACATGTAAAAAATAACCATGAAGTATTTTATAGGTTTCATTATACTAGGTTCTTGAAATCTGGTGTGCCTTATTTTACACTTAACATCACATCTTAATCTGAGCTAGTCATATTTTGAGTGTTTAGAGCCACATGTGCTAATGGCTCCCGAACTAGTCTACACGAGACTAAAGGATAAAACATCCAAATTAATTTGCATGGCTTATGAAGATTCTTAATTAACTGCTCCCATCTTATATCAATAGCATTATCTCCCATCAACTTATTTTCAAACTCTATACTCCAGCTCTACTCAAAATTTTCAAGGTCTCCTATGTTCTTAGCGCCCACGCTTTCCCTTTCCTTGGAAGGACTCCCATCTCCTCTACTCGGTGATGGCTTGCTCTTTACATCACCTCCTCTGTGAAATCCTTCTCCTGCTGCTAGAGACCTAGATTCCCACTGGACTGGCACACTCCTGGCTCATACACAGTATGGATGGAAGCTCCGTTACCTGCTGTCTTCTATACCTGCCTTCCCAACCAGTCCAGGTCCTCTCTCCAGTCCCATGAAACCAGAATTTATCCCTGGCTGGAATAATGAAAAGGCGTATTTGAATCAGTTTTTTATTTCCTTGCTTTAACCCATGTTCTGACCAATTGATTTTTATTATTTTGGCTATAGGTTTCAAACCTACTTTTTCTAACATAGACATTCAAAGCCACATGAAATTATGTTATTGATAGTTGTTTCACATTATTTTTATAATGCTAAAATCTCAACAAATTAATCTTGAGGAAAGGAGACCATGTGGAATTTCAATTAATTAACTTACTAGTCATTCCTTAATTAGTTTTTCTTTATTCTTTAGCCATAACATAAATGACTTACAACAAATTTCTAGCATACTGGGACATTAAAAAAAATCTTCATTTATATTGTTAGAGAGAACATCTGTGTTTCTAAATAGGCATGCCCTTTGTATTTGGGATTGTTTAAAATGAGGTCAAGGAATATTTTTCTGAATAAGTTTATTCTTAATTACACATGTACTATGGAAATTTGTTCTCCATGTAAAAGTGTTAAATGATACAGAGGTAAACCCTGAAACCCCCCTTCCTTTGGCAGTAACAACCACTTTTACCACTTTTCCAAATACCCTTCTAAAACTTTACTGTGCATTTATACGTATATTTGTATTTCCCACTTCTGTATACATAGGATCATGCTAGAACTACTTTTTTGTGACACGATCTTTTGATTCGCCTCTGTTAGAGGTCTTGCCATATGAGTATGTGTAATGCTCCATAATTGTTAGGACATATTTTTTAGAGCAGTTTTAGATTCATAACAAAACTGAAAGGAGGTACAGAGATTTCCCATACCTGCTGCCTCCCCGCAGGCACAACCTCCCGCATTATAACCATTACTCACTAGAATGGCACATTTGTTACCAAGGATGAACCTGCTTTGATACTCATGACCACCAAAGCCCAGAGTTTACTTCAGGGTTCACTCTTCGTGCTGTATATTCTATGGGTTTGGACAAACACTTATTGAGATATGTCCAGTGTTACAATATTATACAGAGTATTTTCACTGCCCTAAAAGTCCTCCATTCTCTGCCTATTCTTCCCCACCAGCAGCCATGTCTCCATAGTTCTGCCCTTTTCAGGATGTCATGTGGTCTCAATCATACAGTGTGTATGTAGCCTTTCCAGACTGGCTTCTTTCACTCAGCAATATGCATTTCAGATTCCTCCATGCCTTTTCATGACTTGATCATTTATTTCATTTTAGCACTGAATGATATTCTATTATCTGAATGTACCATAGTTTATGCATTCACCTAATGAAGGATATATTGGTTGTTTCTAAATTTTGGTAATTAGGAATTAAGCTGCTATAAATATCCATGTGCAGGTTTTTGTGTGGACATAAATTTCCAATTTTTTTGTGCAAATGCCAAGAAGTTCAATTGTTGGATTGTGTGGTAAGAGTATATTTTGTTTAGTAAGAAATTGTCAAACTGTCTTCCAAAGTGGCTTCCAAACCAGCAGTGAATGAGAGTCCTTGTTGCTCCACATCCTCACCAGCATTTGATGTTGTCGGTGTTTCTGATTTTGGCCATTCCAACAGGTGTAGTGATATCTCACTGTTGTTTTAATTTTTGTTTCCCTGATGACATACGATGTGGAATTTGTTTCAGAGGATTATTTGCCATCTGTATATCTTCTTTGGTAAGGTGTCTGGTTTGGTTAAGGCCTTTAGATTACTTTTTAATGAGTTGTTTATTTTTGGGGGGGAAATACACTAAAATTTTTATTAAAACAATATATAAAGTCAACATAAATTTGTCTCAATATACTTTATATATTGGCTAAAAAATAAACTAGTATTATTCTCAATATAGTGCTTGGGTAAGAAACATTTTCTTTTTATTTTTTTTAATATATTTTATTGATTATGCTATTACAGTTGTCCCACTTTCTCCCCTTTATTCCCCTC
>VMDR010032047.1:0-11847 GCA_007922815.1 Macrotus californicus
TGTTTATGGCCTTTTATGTACATTTTTTAGAAGTCAAAATTAACACAGACGACTTAAATTGCTGCAGTTTCCCCAGCCAGTAAGTTAGGCTGAGATTCAAATTAGGGTCTATCATCTTCCCAGACCGAATTGTCCTGAAAAATATTTCACTATCAAGATAAAAGAATAATCTGGGGTTCAAGGTTAAGCAAGTAGGCTCTTTGTGAGGAGGGACATAGTTCTCTTGTTTATGACTGTTCCTGGAATTTGGGATGATGGGACTACAAGACTATTTTCTGCTTCATGGAAGCAAGCTTATGCTGAGAGCAAATAAACCTGGCATCTGTTCCAATTTATTTGCTCTTTTTTCTTCCTTGGCTGCTTGGCTCCACACAGCGCTTTACAACGTACGCAGGTTGGTATGGAACGACAGTAATGGGTAAATAATTGTACATGGAAGGAGGGTTTCTGAAAAGGATGTTTAGAATTTTATTTTGAAAGTTGCTGAGAAGGCGAAAGAGTTTGAGTTTCAAAGGAAAACTGAAGAGAATCGGCCTAACTGTGAGAAAAAGATTCCGTAAATCTCAGTCAAAAGATTTTTGACCAAGTTCACAATGAAGAGAGTTTGGGGAGCATAATACTACAGTTTCCGGCGATGATTAGGTTGCAGTCCCCTCTGCGGTTTGACAGAAATGACTAGAATCACCGCCACAAAATGCCTTGTATTCTCCAAGTCCTCTCATCACAAGCAGTCACTTCCCTAAGTCAAAGAGAATTTAGGGAACTTACAAGGTTAGTCTTTTGAATACCGGTTCTCTTATTTTAAAGATTTTATTTATTTTTAGAAAGAGGGGAAGAAGGGAAAAAGAGAGGGAGAGAAACATCGATGTGTGAGAGATACATTGGTCAGTTGCCTCTCACGTGCCCCTCCTGGGGACCTGACGCACAACCCAGGCATGTGTCCTGACTGGGAATCAAACTGGAGACCTTTGGCTTGCAAGCTGGCACTCAGTCCATTGAGCCACACCAGCCAGGGCTGAATAACAGTTCTTAGCATCATGACAGTTGGTAACATTTTTGCTAAGAGTTATATGAAAAGGCAACAATGTGTATATTCCAGTGGCCAAACTCTAAGAATTACTCAAGTCAAAGACAAAGCGAAGTTGACACGAACCCTCCCGAAACGCAGGGTTGGTGGACTGACTGCAGAAACAGCCCCGAACTGCAGTGGCTGCTGCAGCCATTCCTCCTGATAGGGGACTCAAGAACTGGAAAATTTTAGTGTAAGGTAATAGATGATAAGCCTAGTAGTCAATGCATGTAAAAGCTACTGTTTCAGGAACTGCAGGTACGGCGCACACTGACTCCAGAAGACCACAAGCGATTGACCTCCATGCTCCAGAAGAGATCATAAGCAATCAAGGTGGTGTCTGAGCCACTGTGTTCCAGAGGGAGACAGTCCACCGCCCAGGACAAGGACACAGATAAAGAAAATGACCAGTCAGCAGATGATGAAAGGATGTTAGGGAAATTGCCGGACTGCGGCTTTTATCTGATTAACCTCATTCCTGACTTCCAAATCCTTACCTACACTTTTTTTCTCTTGAATTCCAAATCCCTTACCTACACTTTTGCCCCTTATAAAAAAGGCTAGCTTGAAAGGAAATGTAAGACAGTCTGTTAGGGTATAAATCCGCCATCTTCTCAGATCTCCAGCCATCTGAATAAAGCTCCCATGAAGATTCGATCCTTGTCTCTGCTTATCGGACCTGGAAGGTGGCAGGCAGCATGAACGCTGGCTTTTCAGGTTTCACCCCCACATGACCCTAGTGCGGCCTTGTGCCTTGCTTTGGTCATGAGACAACATCAAAGGTGATGGGAGCAGAGCTTCGTAAAGCACTTGTGCACTGGGGCTTGTCCTCTTGCTGGTCTTAGAACCTTGATGCCCTGGGAGCAAGCCGAGGCTGGCCTGCTGGACGATGAAATGATACACTACCCAGCTGTTTGAAATTGTAGGCTTTACTATTTTTCAAGTATAAAGAAGCTAACAGATTAGGAGTTGCCACTAGGAAAATATTGTTATGCTCATAGATTCTAAGAGGAAGGAGCATGCTATGCATTGATGGGAAAGGCCTCAGGGCAGGGGAGGGGGGTAGGTTAGGCAGGGCATGCAGGGAAGCACCAGGATTAGAAAGGAGGCAGATGGAGTGGAGGAAATGATGGGCAAGAGCCTTTACTGTGGCTTCTACGGAAGGAGTGGTTGAAGCACCATAAGCAGATTCAGGACTGGGGATTTTGAATTATTTCAGTGGGCGTGTTGGCACAGGGGCTATTCCTAGTGGCCTGGTGTGACATGTTGGGGTGATTAGGGCAGGTGGATGGTGGCTCTGAGTGACAGCCTGATAAAGGATGTTACTGGGCTAGGCTCTGGATTGGTAGGTTTGCATATGAAAGGCATGTACGCAGGTGAGTTTCCTGTCTCTAAGAATCAGCTACCCCTGAGACGGACCTCCACTCCAGAGTTAACAAGGTCCCAAGATGTCAAAGCATCAAACAAACAAACAAAAAATAAAAAATAAAAACGTATGGTTAATACACCAGCAACTCCCCCCGCCCCTTCACCTCTGTTCACAGCCAGCAAACTCCCAGATGGTTCCAGGTAGTTTGGCCATAAACATCTTTGCCATAAGTGTGTTTGCTGCAAACATTTTCATGGCACAACTAATTGGATGTAGGGTGATTTTGCTGTAGAAGATACACTAAGTGGCCGACAGTTTGGTCTCCACGTGGCAGACTTCATGTGTTCCGTCAGTTTGGTTTCCCTCTCCACTGATGGAGTTCTCTCAGCACTCCCATTTGCACACTGCGCGAGTACACATCTTAGCCCTCAAAAGGGTCTATGACGAACAGACATGGCAGTCTTAAAATAGTGGAGGTTAACAACTACACATAAAACCAGATTGCAAAGCTTTGTGTAAAGCCAGGTAACATACCATCCTAGAAAACGGCAACACAGGAGTTTTTGCGAATCCTTTGGTGAGCCCAGACATCCCTCTCACCTGTCAAAAGCTTACCAAGCTACGGCAAATATAAGAGAAATGGGCACTGATTCATGACAGTCTTCCAGAGTATTAATTATTAATTCTGTAGTTGGAAAAGGACACCTCTTTTAATAAAGGAAGAAATTTAGCAAAAAAGAAAAATGTGCAATGCTGAAAAAGTGCAATGCTGAAAGAGGAGACAAATCTATAAACAAAAAAAAAGAAAGAAAGAAAAAGAAAAAAGTAGAATACAATGAACAAAAAACTTCAAAGACAGTGTAGTTTCAGTTTTCTCAGGAAAGTCTTTTAAATTTTGTTACTAATTTTTCATGTTTCATTATGTCCTTTGAAATATTTCTCTTTTACTTCTGTTACTTTATCTTTGACCACAAATTGCCTTATGACCACTTAGTTACATGGGAAACTTGCTTGCTGCAAAGATGTTTACTGCAAAACTATAGGGCACACTTGCAAATACGCGAGTGAGGCCCTCCGGGACCATCCCACCAAGCCCCAGGCCAGCCAGCCTACTGACCACAGTGCATGGGTAGGCCCAGCCCCAACGAGCTGAGGCTGACCCGAACCAGAAGAAAACACCCACCAGAGTCATGAGCTAAACAAATGGCTGCTATTCTAAACCATTAAGTTCTGGGGTAGTTTCATGTGTAGCAATGCATGACTGATTCAGCCTGTATTCCAAGTTTTAAAGAAGAATTAATACATTTTTCAAAGTAAACACCAGTAATGTTTGTATCTTCACATCTGGAAATGATGATTGTAATAGTAAATGCCTATAAGTGTTGTGAAGACTGTGAGAAATAATAGAAGTAAAGCAGAATGATGCCCGTGGAACAGAATACATGAAACATATGATTCTATAGTATAACAATAGTTTTTAACCTACAGGGTTTTATTTTCACAAAGAAATGCAGTAGAAATTAATTGTATTAGACACTCAATACAGGTTGGTATTTTGACATGGTAAACATATGGGATTTACTCCTTATTTTCTGCTTGTATATTTTCAAAGGTATATGTTAGAAAAAAATTTTGCATTTTCTTCCTATTTCTTTAGATTAAACTGAGGAAAGGTGTACAGATTAAACTGTTTTTATAACTTGTCTCATTTAATTTCACACTTCCCTTTTGATAAGTGGATATTTCATGCCAAGGTACAGAACTAACTGTGTGAATTCCAATCTGATAGTTATTCAAAGTATCATTAGCATTTCAAAGAAATGTCAGAGTAAGTATCCAGTAGTAGGCAGTTAAATCTCTTTTTATCCATCTTTGTCCTTGATCTTTATCACCCATATAAACACCTGAATACTGATAAAACCAAAAATTTCATGTTCAGATGAAAACAAATGATGGAAAACAGTGATGTCTTCTATTATAGACCATAGCTTTTGTGTATTGGGTCCTTACACTCCTCTTTAGAGAGATTGTTTTTTCAAGTCCCCATTTTCAGGCATTCTAGTGCTGATGTGGATATTGTAGAAATTCTAAATTCACTCCACAAATATGTATAAAATGTTTGCTGTGCACCAGGCCCTGTCCTGTACCAAAGTTTCTGCAGTGCCAAACCAATGTCCTGCTCTCAGGGTGGTCACAGTCCAGTGAAGAGCACAATTGCAGGCAAATCAAAATTGTATAATTTCTGATGATGGTAAGTTCTAGAAAGGGAGCAAAGGCAAGTAGTGAGAGAGGAATTGTTAGTTATTGCCAGTGGAGGAAAGAAGGTATGGAAGTCCTCTGAGGCTGTTCTGAAGGCCAGTGTAACTACAACAATGGTGAGAGGGTGGTGTATGAGCCAGGGTTCTTGGAGGGCGGGGGGAGAGAGAGAGAGAAGTGTAGTTGCAGTCTGGATCCAAAGGCCTGAGTACCAGGAAATTGATGGTGTAGGTAGGTAGTTATAGTCTGAAAGCCAACAGGCTTCATGTACTTGGCTCAAGCTAATGTTTTGAGCTAATGTTGTGGGCTGAGTCCAGGCAGGAGAAAAGCTGATGTACTAGTTCAAAGAGTGTTATACAGTAAGAATTCTCTCTTGTTCTTTGGTGGGGTCAGGCATTTGGTTGTATTCAGGACTTCAACTGGTTGGATGAGGCCCACCCATATTAGGGAGGGAAATTGGATTTACTCAGTCTACCAGTTTAAATGTTAATCTCACCCCAAAACACTACATAGAAATACCTAGAATGATACTTGCCCAAATATCTTAGCACCCATGGCCCAGTGAAGGTGACATAAGATTAATCATCACCAGTGGGTACAGTGGTTGAAGATGAGGTCACAGATTAAGGTAGGGGTAGGGTTTATATGATGTGATTTATACTTTTAGAAGATCACCTGCTATTTCTGATGGCCAAAATATGACAATAGTGTTGTATTTTAAAAAACATTAATCTCCCCTAGTCCTCTCATAAAAACAACACATAGGAAAGTGAAAGAATACAATGTGAGCACATGATATCAAACAACAATAACAAAATCCCAAAAACCAACTACAGGTGGTATCTTCAATACAGCAGGGATCAAGGAATCCCCATGGTCCTGGAAAATGGGTGGGCACAGCCAAATCCCGTGATGGCGGCTGGGTCCAGAGCTAGCCCAGCAGCTGTGCAGCTGTAATAGTAAAAAGAAAAGGTAATTTGATGGAGCCTATGGGCCGTGGGACCCAGAAATTGCCAGCAGACTGATTCCAAATAAAGGAGAGGATCTGACACTAAGCAGGATACTGAGAACAATCAGCAAACTTAAAAAAATCCTGAAGAAGACATTGGGAAGTAGTGTAAACCATTAAGGTTCTCAGAAACAGTCAGCAAGATGGAGGCGTAGGCAGGCATGGCTCTCTCTTCACACAATCATATCAAAATTACAACTAAAATATAGAACAGCCATCACTCAGGATTGTCAGAAATCAAACTGAATAGAAGTCTGACAACTACAGAATTAAAGAAACTACATCCATCTGGACTGATAGGAGGGGCACAAACATGAAACGGGCTGGTCCCACACCCACGTGAATAAAAATTAGGGAGGGATATCTCAGGAGTGAGGAGTCCCAGACCCACACCAGGCCCCTGAGCCCAGGATTCCAGTGCCAGGAAGATAAGCCCCCACAACTTCTGGGTGCAAAATCTAGCAGGAATTGAGCTGGTGGAAGAAACTTCTGGAGCCCCAAGCAGTTCCTCTTAAAGAACCTCCACATGGACTCACCTACTCAGACTTACTCCCTCTGAGCTCCAGCACTGGCATAGCAGCTTGAAAGGCACCAGTGGCATAAAGGGAGAGACTGAAGTGTCTGACATCAAGATCCCCAGAGACTCTGCCCCACCCAACTTATGGGCCCATCCAAGCTGCTTTTCCATAAGAATGGCTGGTCTTGGCTTCTAAATCCTATCAAATAAGCAACAGCTAGCTTCAGTGAGCCCTGGTGGCAGCCAGATCAGATTTACGGCTTGGCTTTGCCTGGGAATCTCCAAGCCCAGAACAAGCAGCAGCCATCTCAAATTGCTTTACAGCTCAGGTAGGGTGCCCTGGGAAAAACACAGAGTGGGGGCTGACCTTGGCCTGCACCACGTGGGAAACCTCAGGGCCAGTGTGCCCAGTGGACAGTTACAGACCAAGTCAGAGCACCACTACCTGGTCCCTGCACAGCTGACCCTCCATGAAGGGTAGAGGTTGGTGGTCAGTGGTCACAGCCCATCCTTGTGGATGACTGGCCTGGGTAAAACCCTCCCATTGATCTGTCAACAGCAACCAAGGCTCAACTACAAGAGGAAGGTGTACTCAGCCCACATGAAGGGCGCACCTTGAGTACCCAGATGATAGGGGAGGCTGTGCCATAGGACCCTACAGGACACCTACTACATTTGGCCACACTACCAAGACACTGAGTCAAAACAGCTCTACCCATTACATAGAAACAAACACAGGGAGGTTGCCAAAACAAGGAGACAAAGAAAGATGGCTCAAATGAAAGAACAGATCGAAACTCCAGAAAAAGGGCTAAATGAGATGGAGATAAGCAATCTATCAGAAGCAGAGTTCAAAACACTGTTTATAAGATGCTCAAGGAAATTAGTGAGGACCTCAGTAGCATAAAAAAGTCCAAGTCAGAAACAAAGGATACACTAATTGAAAAAAATAATTTATATGGAAAATAATTTATATTTTATAATTTATATGGAATAATTTATAATTTATATGGAAACAACAGTAGAGTGGATGAAGCCAAGAATCAAATCAATGATTTATAACATAAGGAAGCAAAAAAACAACCACGCAGAGCAACAAGAAGATAAGAGAATTAAAAAAAATGAGGATGGTATAAGTAGCCACTGGGACAACTTCAAGAGGTCCAAATGGAAATTTATCTGAAAAAAGTAGTGAAAGAAAACTTCCTTAATTTGGCGAAGGAAATAGATATGCAAGTCCAGGAAGCACAGAGAGTCCCAATTATGATGGATACAAAGAGGCCCACTCTAAGACACATCATAACTAAAAGGCCAAAGGTTAAAGATAAAGAGAGACTCTTTTATTTAAAAAAGATTTTATTTATTTACTTTTAGAGAGAGGAGAAGAAAGGGAGAAAGGGAGGGAGAGAAACATCAGTGTGTGAGAGATGTATCAACTGGTTGCCTCTCAAGGGCTCTCAACTGGAGACCTGGCCTGCAACCCAGGATTGTGCCCCAACTGGAATTGAACCAGCAACCTTTTGGTTTGCAGGCCAGCTCTCCATCCATTGAGCCACACCAGCCAGGGTAAGAATGACTCTTGAAAACAGCAAGAGAAAAGAAGTTACCAGATGGTTGCCAGATGGGATGGGGGAGGGAGAGAATGCATGAAGAGGTGAGGGGAATAAGAAGTAGAAGTGGGTAGTTACAGAATAGCCATGGGGATGTAAAGTACAGCATAGGAAATGGAGTAGCTAAAGAACTTATACTCATGACCCTTGGACATGAACAAAGGTGGGGCGGTTACCTGAGGGAGTAGGGGGTTGCTGGGTGGAGGGGCACAAAGGGGGAAAAATCAAGGCAACTGTTATAGCATAATCAATAAAATATAATTTAAAAAAACCAATATCCAGTAAAGGCATGCTCTTGTAGACTAGAGACTCATTCCAAAGAAAAACGTTCAGAAGCAGAATCCAAATTGAACAGGATAAAAACAGCAGGGCAAGGGAGCAACATATTTCATATAATGAGGAGGCAGGAGTGGCAGGCAAGGCAGAGGTCCAGAGATGGGGGACCTGGACTGTAATAATAGCAAAACAGTGTTGTGTTGTGAGAACACTACTTTGGAAGGCAAGGTGCATGGTACTAGAGAATACTGAGGTTAACGGCAGGAAGCCGTTCTGAATTAAGCAGAGAAGTATCCATGTTTCTTGACACTTCATGGTAATAACAAAGGAGCAAGTCCTTGAGCTGTGAGGCAGGGAAAGCTGCTGTGGCTCAGGCCTGCTCTCACATGGAAACTTCTTAATAGTCCAGGATGTTTCTTCTCATTAATCAAGGGGAACAAAAAAGTGTGGATGGAATCCCACTTAAAGACATTGCAAGAGAAAGACATGAAGTGAATGTCAAACCGGTAATGAAAACAAACCAAAAAAATGGGGCCCCAAGAAATTTAAAAGCTGGAACCTAAAATTCAAAATTATTTAAAATAAATGTTTAAATGATCCAGGTTTTGAAAGAACAACCTAAACTACAAGTAGGAGAGCTCAGACATGAGAGGGCTGGTCATTCTCTTTCCCCTTCCCCTTTCCCTCCGTGAACAATTCAGTCCTACAGTCAGAGAGCAGTGAAATGACATCCATGCCTTCCACGGATGGGGGGTTTGCAGTGGCCCAGAGCAGGGAGGGTCTCAGAGCCCAAGCAGGAGAATGGTGGTGCTCACCTTTGAACACAAGCAGGATTAAGAGGGCAGTGGCACGGTGTGGACAGTCAGGGCCCAGAAAGGGGGAGGAGGGAACGTAAGAAGGGGGATGGCCTAGCGCAGAAGGACTCAGAAACCGAGCAAAGTGAGACGGTTTCCCTGCAGAGGCGGATGTCAAAATTCAAACGGGGGTGGAAGGTGTCCGTGTCCAGAAGGAAAGAGTCCCTGCACAGGGTGGCTTGGCAAGAGATGTCAAAGCCCTGTCGGGGAAAGGTGGGTGTCCACGTGCCAGGGGGAGGGCCTGCTGGAAGGTGCAGAGTCCCAAGAGGGTGAGCAGGGTGCTCGCATGGAGAGATGAACTGGCCTGGGGAATCAAATCTCGGTCAGGGTGAGAAAGATCTCGGAGTGGGAAGGAGGTGGCCATGGATGGGGCAAATGGTTACTTCCACGGGGGCTGATCAAACGCAACTGCATTAAGGTTTGTGGGAGCCAGATTTCTCACTGCTGAAGGAGGGATTTATAAATAAGAAGAGGGAGAAAACTAGAGTGAATCTCATGATGTTAGATGGGAATTGAAGATATCGATGTTTTCCAGATAGAAATGAAGACACAGATGTAATATGTATTTACATATGTTTGTATATACATAGATATAGTACACCTAACTCTGTCCACTGAGAGGGACTGGGAAATTGACATCCCAATAGCGATAAGCCAAGCCCAGATTTTGGCCACTAAATATATTTTCCACTAAAATAAACAAGGATCCATTGAGAAATGGCTGATAGCAGGGCCAGTGCAGTGCAAGCGCAAGGTGAGCCTGGAACACCCTGTGCCGGAGAGCAAGGAAGTGCTCAAGGAATGATGAGGCATGTCGAGGGGACAGAAGTCAGCTTGAATGGGCTCCAACTGGTTAAACTGAGGATGACTGTAAAAACAAAATGAATAACAACTGCAGAAGTAATAATGCGATGTATTATAACCGATCAAATGAAATAGGAAAACATGAGCCTATCAGAAGTGGAAATTTAAATAATTTCAAATAGCCTGCCCACAGAATACTTACCAATTACAAAAAAAAATGTCCATTTCTCTCAGTATTATAATTTCTTGGCACAAGGCCGTTCATAAACTTTGCTGTCTTTTCAATCTTTTTGTGTATCTGTAGTTATATCTCTTATCATTCCTAATAGAGTTTATTTATACATTCTCCCTTTTGTCTTTTTCTTTAATACTTTCACAAGAAAGCATATCCATTTTCAATGTTCATGTTGTTTTGAAAATTTTCTCTGTTTTGGCAATTTTCCTTTGTAATACTTGGCATAAATCTACACACGTTACAGTTCTAAAGGGTCTGACCGTTGTGGAGATGTTAATGAGAGTTACAGCATAGTTTTTCGGAATCATTTCTAAATGATTCGGAATCATTTTCTGTAGGCTGACATTTGCATAAATCAAAACAAGAGCTACAGTAACATAAGGTTTTTGCCATTCTTTTTTTATTGAGGTATAATTTATATAACCTTATATTAGTTTCAGATGTACACATAATGAGTTGATATTTGTATATACTGCAAAACAATCACTGTAATAAGTCCCGTTAACATGCGTCATTAGTTAATTCCCTCACTCCTTTTATCCTCTTAATTTTTGCAACAGTTGTAATTAACACATGGATAATTTGTTTGTATTTCTATTTCTAAATTTTTTAAAAATTATAGCTGAGGTATGATATTGCATAAGTTTTGGGTGTGCAACCCCACGACTAGACATTTATATAAATTACAAGGTGATTGCCGCGGTAAGTCTAGAAGCACCTGACACCAGTGTAATTATTACATTATTGACGGCATTCCCTCCGCTGTGCTTTACATCCCCTGACTGCTCTGTGGCCGCCAGTGTGTGCTTCTCCATCTCTTCACCAGCGCATCCATTTTCATGTGCCACTTCTGACTTTGCATTGTTTGTTTTGTGTTTCATTCATTTCTGTTTTTTACCATTTCTTTTCTCCTGCTTTTCTGGGTTTCTTCTATAGTTTCTGATAAAAATTTCTTAAATTTGCATATAGCTCATTAGTTCTCAGCATTTCCTCTTTTCTAATATAAGGATTTAAATTTTATTTCTAGAGTTTCACTTATGCTGTTCCCACCATGTTTGATATTTAGTATTTACATTTTTGTTTAATTCTAAACATTTTTAAAGTTAGAATTATGCTGTCTCCTAATGCATTTTGCATGAGTGGTTTAGAAATATGTATTTAGGTTCACAGATTCATGGGGATACATATGGAAATCTTTAACTTAATTGAATTGTTGTCAGAAAACACAGCACATATAAATCTGCATCTTTGACATGCGTTGAGACTTGGGTATAGCCAAATCAAGATCTGCTTTGATCCACGTTTCATGAGAATCACATGTATTCTCTAATTATTAGATATGAAGCTCTCTGCATTTTATCAGATTAAGTTTGTTCATTGAGCTGTTAAATCATTCTATGCACTGAGTGAATAATGTAATCTTACAGCTTTAGAGGACTTGCAATTTTTTCCCATGTAGTTCCATTAAACCTATATATATATATATATTGGATTATATATGCATACATGTGTATATGCATGTATATTATATATAATTTTTAAGTGCACACAGGTTTAGAATTTTTATATTTTTTGAGTGAACTGAACCTTGAGTCATTTCATAGCTACTCTCTGCATCCTGGTACTTACTGCCTTCACTGCTGAAGTCTGTTTGGCTTGATACTGACCTATTCAGCTACCCCAGCTTTTGTTAGGCTACTACTTCCCCAGCATACCTTCTTTCATCTCTACCTTTGTGTGTGTATTTATGTATGCGCCCTGAACTATAGACATGTCTATTTTAAAGAGCTAAGGCTGGAATTTATTTTCCCTCCATGTAATAATCTCTTTCTTCTAACTGGTGAGTTT
>VMDR010032048.1:0-11840 GCA_007922815.1 Macrotus californicus
ATAAGATTGGGAAAAAGAAAAGTAACACTTTCTTTAGTTGCAGATGACATGGTCTTATATGAAAATCCAAAGGAATTCACAAAAATTTCACCAGAACTAAAAGAGATTTTAGAAAGATTACAAGATCAATATACAAAAATTAATTGTATCGCTATATGCTAGCAATGAACAATCAGAAATTGAAATAAAGAAAACAATTCCTTCGCAATAACAGCAAAGAGAATAAAATAGGAATAAATTTAAGAGAAGAAATTTAAGACTTGTACACTAAAAACTATAACACATCATTGAGAAAAATTAAAGACCTAAATAAATGGAAAAACATTTCATGTTCCTGGATTAGAAGATTAAATATTGTCAAGATGGCTATTTTCCTCATATTGAGCTATAAATTCAGTGTAATCCCTATCAGAATCCCTTCAGAGAAGCTGGAAAACTGAGTATCCTTGTTAGCTTTCCCCCTAACCATTATGGGGCCCAGGGACAAGGGTACAAATAGAAGTCCCAGCCACAGCCTGCTTTCTTCTCTCCCTGCCCCGCCCCACCCCCCAGCTCTTTTTTATACCATGAGGGACCTCACAGTGGTGTGTGGGTGTGTGTGCATGTGTGTCCCCACCCCTACGTCCAACTTCCAACCTTCCCTCCCTGAGCCCCATCACGAGTAGCATCCCCTTGGCCACCCCTTCAGAAGAGGGGTGTGCACACTAGAAACATAGTTTGCTTTCAGGAGGACAGGCCTAGGACAGTGGTCAAACCAGTTGCTAGAAAAAAACTCTCTCAGAGCCATTTGGGCAAGGAATTTCACAGTTCTTTTTAGCAGAGGCATGGTCTAGAAGCAGAATCCTGGGCTCCAGGTAGTCACATCCCTTTAGCCCCACTTACCACTCAGAAGGCAGCCAAAGGCATCCCTGCAAGGAATGCTTCCCGAACTTCAGTATGAAACAGCTCCCTGGGGATCTTGTTACAATGCAGATTTAGTAGGTCGGAGGTAAGGCCTGATGGTCTGATGACTAAGGAGCTTCCAGGTGATATTCTGCTGCTGGTCTGTGAGCCACACTTGAATAGCAAAGCTGTAAAGCAGTGGCCCATCCGGGTCCCACCAAAGGCTCCAAGGGCAGAACTCCCCTAGAAGAGGGAAGTGGCATCTATGGGAGTGAAAGACTACTTTAGAAGTGCCACGTCTTCATCACCCAGAACTGAGCACATGCGTGATGGCTGGCCGTGAGCCAACAGTATTTGCAGTACTGGCTTGGAGGAGCTCATAGTCTAATGGTCAAGTTAGTCATAAATAAATAACTACAAGACATTGTATAAAGGGTAATAGAGATGGATGTATGAGGCACATAGGTGACACTGCAGAGGTGAGTAATGTCTGAGCAGAGCACCGAGGGAGGAACAGGACTCCATAGAGAACAAAGACAGAGGGGGGATTTAGGCAAAGCAAATGATGTATCTGTGGCTGATTGTATTTTCCAAAGATGGCTGTAGCATTATCTATAGTCTCATAAAACCTTCTAGAAACTTTCCACTCTCCTGTCAAGCAGTAAAGCCTTCTCCTTGAATCTGGGTGGATTTCTGATGGCTTCCATGAACACAGTGAGAAGAAGTGATACAATGTGACTTGTGAGGCCAGATTAGAAGACTACGTAGTTTTTGTCTGGTTTTCTTGGGATGCTCACTTTTGGAACCCAGCCACCACACTCTGAGGAAGCCAGGAAGCCCGTGAAGAGTCCTGGGCATGAGCAACTGAGGTCCCCACTCAGGGCTCCCACTGAGTCCCTTGCCAACAGCCAACACCAGCCTGCCAGCCACGTGAATGAGCTATCCAGAAAGCTGGCCTTGCCACCTTGAGTCAAACTGCTCCAGGTGACTCGGTGTGAAGCAGAGATAAGCCAATCCTACCCAGCCTTGACCAAATTTCAGATTCATGAGCAAACAAAGTGATTGCCATTGTTTAAAACTACCAAATTTTGGAGTGATTTTAGGCAGCAGTAGATTTCAGGAATAATATCTAAAAGTGAAGAAGTATGAAGCAGCCTGGTATTTTAAAATATGACCCAAATAAGCTATTAGAAATTAAAACATAAAAATATAGGAAGTACTGGGAATGGTGATTTTGTGACATGGAGGACAAAAAGTTTAGTAAACAAATCATCAATAGTGTAAATGCAATAAAGCTATACTTTGTAGTCTGCCGTGCTGGGATTAGTTAACATTTGTGGCTCTGCCAGAAAATGTTCTAGATGTCAATGTAAATGTATTTATATAAAAAAACTTTTCTTGCTGGAGAAAAGTAAATTCTTATTGGAAAGAAAATACTAATAATCTGTTATTGTGTCTACTCCATAGATGAAGCTGGGGTTGACAATTTCTAAAAGGAATCAATTTATAGTTTTTACTACTCAAATAGAAGCAAGATGTGATTTCAAAACCAAATAAAATAACCCATCTAAATAATTCTTTTATAGGGGATGAACCCCCATATTCTTGAAAAAGATGTAATTCTGACCTGCCACCAATACCTTTGTTTTTTTCCCTAAACACATTTTAAAAGAACTGACCAAGAGTTTCTGAAATAGGTAAAATTTATGACTACTCTTTAATGCCGATGACCTTATTTTCCATAGGTCTGAGGAATGGTGGATGCATGCTAATTTGAGGGATAAAATTTAGAAGGTCTGAATTGATTTGCCAAGATGGTTTCCTGGGTTATGGGTCTTCTAAAATTTTTTTTTTAATTTTTTGGCCCTAATTTAATGTTTAGTTGAAAAGCAATAACCCATGCAGCATGGGCATTCAAATTACATTTAGAAGTTTGGAATCAAAGATTCCTAGGATGGAGACAGCAGGTGACAAATAACTGCCTTCTGCTCTCTGCCAAGCTAACTCCGCCTGGAATATTGCATTCAGCAACTGACACCAAATTTTAAGGGGAACAGACAAATTAGAGATTATGTGGGGGAGGTGGGGAAACACAAACCTGTGTCACATGAGGCGCAACAAATAAAAGGGGATGTTTACTTCAGGGAGGAGACAGCTCACGGGGTATGTTAGCCTTTTTTAAGAAATGCAAGAGCTTTCTGGCATTAGAGCTTTGAGCATTATCCCACACTCCAAAAGCACAATGAGAAAGGAATTGGAGGCAATTTCAGGGTGAAGAAACCAAAACCGTCCAAAGACGGAATCAACCCTCAGGAGCGGTAGGAGATGTTCCAGCAAATTATCTTGAAAAAATTCTAAGTCACAAAGTGGATGGATGGGACATCCTGCAAAGTCCTTTCCACTATTTTCATGAGCTGTGAACTCCCTTGAGCCCCCATACCATGAGGTCTGTGGGTCTACCAGGTGTGCCCCCACGGGTGCTCAGAATCCAGCGAATTCTTTCTACTTCTGGCTCCTGCAAGTGATGATATTTCCTGAAGCCTCCAAAGTTTATGAAATCCCAGAGGTGATTGACTGTCTCCCATTAGCCCCAAAGCGCTCTGTGCCAGTGCCTCCCTAGGCCAGACCTGCACCACTGCCAAGCCCTTGTGAGGCTGGCGCCACTTTCGCCGACACTCATCACAGCTGTACTTGACTTCCTTCCCTTTTTTTTTCAGGTGGGGGTGAGTTACATTGTGTGTTAGGCAGGACCCCATAATGTCACAGATTTTATGGGCAAATAGCTGTTAATTCTTAGTCATAGACTTTCTTCCCCTTGGTCTTAACTGAAAGTCTACAGGGGTTGAGTTGGAATAATCAGGAACCAACAGATTTTTCTCCTTAAAAGTGCCTTTATCCAAAGTGGTGTGCTCATTGTCCTTAAAGAAATCTTCCAAGCCTCCCACTCTCTTTTTATGTCCTTAGGGTCAATTCTTCTCAGGACACTCATTTAAATATCTCATCCCTGGCCAGATAGCTCAGTTGGTTAAAGGTCATCTGGATACACCAAGGTTGTAGGCTTGATCCCCAGTCAGGGCACATATAAGAATCAACCAATGAATGCATAAATAAATGAAACAACAAATCGATATTTCTCTCTGCCTTTCTCTCCCTCCCTCCCTCTAAAATCAATCAATAAATAAAATTTAAAAATTTTTCAAAAACATGATCCTGAAAAAAACATTCCTGCTCCTCCCTAGGAGCTTGCTCTGCCACATGTCACACATACCTGACATTCTGAATCCCAGGTTGAGACAAGTTAGACTCAGCTGTGGCCCTGTCTTCTTCCCTTTCTTCCACCTCCCCCACCCGTGAATGATTCCATGAGTGAGGGGTAGGCTCAGGAATGAGGAAAATAAAGATAACAGTCGAAAAAAAAAGTCTGATGGAAGGGGAAGGGAAAAGACTAAGTGATATGTATGGTTTAATGACAAATGTTAAGTGGATTTTTAAAAATTCTGTACGCTATTGAGACTACTAAATAGTGTGACTGAAATTCTCATGGAATTTAGCAGTAACAACGTGATTGATTGGTCAGACTCCCTAAGATTTCACTGATGAAAATCTAGTCTTCGCGTATATATCAGCAAAAAAAAAAATCCAGCAGTTTGTTAATAGTATTTGCAAAATAATTTTTATTACTCACTTAAGTTAATTATAAGTTTTGAGAGTTAAATTAAGAATAAATTGTATATGCACTACATAAAGATATTTACACATCCATCATATGTATCTATTGATACTCGACAACTCGTGAGTTAAAAAAGCAGCTTGTGTTGAGTGCCTTTGGCAAAGTTGTGCTGAGGATCGATGGAGGGGAGGTCGCATCCAATAGCCTATCTCAGGAGTGAGTAAGACTCTTTGCTCCACAGGAACTACCATAACAGTAGCATCCTTGATGTGTAGAGGACTCAAGGAGGGAACTTCATCATTAGAGAACAAAGAGCATGTGTATAAATTATCTATTGCTGCATAACAAATTACCCTTCAAACTTCATGGCTGGAAATAACAAACATTTATTATCTCAAGGTTCAGCAGTGGCTTAGCTGGGTGTTTCTGGCTCAGGGTCTTTCACGAGATTGCTCTGAAGAAGCTGAGCTTAGTTGTAGCATCAGAAAGCTTGGCTAAGGCTGTTTCCAAGCTCACTCTTTTGATTGTTAGTTGGAGGCCTTTCCATATGGCTGCTGACATTATTTTTAAAATTTTTTTTTAAATTGTCCTGGGTGCTGTGGGTCAGTTGGTGGAGCTTTGTCCTGTAACCAAAGGTTGCAAGTTCTATTCCTGGTCAGGGCACATACCTGCATTGCACGTTTGATTCCCAGTCCCTGGTCTGGGCGCTTGTGGGAGGCAACAATTGATGCTTCTCTATGGATGTTTCTCTCCTTTCCTCTCTCTTTAAAAGCAATGAAAAAAATGTCTTCAGGTGAGGATTCAACATTTTTTTGACTTGATTATTTCTGAACGAGAGAGACAGAGGAAGGGAGAGTTGAGAGTGAGTGAGAGAGAGAGATAGGAAGAGAGAGAGAGTGAAACATTGATTTGTTGTTCCACTTACTAATGCATTCATTGGTTGATTCTTGTGTGTGCCTTGATTTTGGCGGGGGGGCAGGGGATGATGCTCCAACCAACTGAGCAACCCACCCAGGGCTGGCTGTTCCCATTCTGAAGGCTAGCTTTCCCCAGAGTAAGTGATGAGAGAGAGAGAGAACACAACCAACATAGAAGCCCTAATGTCTTTTATAAACTAATTGCAGAAGTGTCGTACTATCACTTTTCAGCATTAAAACAACGTTGGTATGTGTGGGAGGGGACTACACAGGAGTATGAATATCAGGGAGCAAGGATCACTGGGACCCTCCTAGGGACTGACTACCATACCTGGGCAGAGGCACGGGTAAGAAGAGCAGTCAGTCCGTGTCTGCATTTGATTTATGTGAATGGCGCCCTCTGATATTGTGCAGTGGGCAACATATGCAGCCGTGCACAGCAGCCCAGGTAGCAGTCTCTGACCAAGTGTTGGAAATCAGGGTATTTGTCCTCAGCACTTTTTCACTCCCTGTTAACAATTCATTTATTCACTTATACAACAAACATTTCTTAAGCACCTGGTGTGTACCTCCATGTTGGTAGGTAATGGGGAATCTAGGGTCCGGGCTTTAATGTAGCTTCAATTTTCCCATGTGTTTGTTGTCCTTCTTAAGTTTCCAAGACATTCAGAGTAACCACAGGGTGCCTCCTGCCCTTTTCAAGTCAGGCTGTAAGCAAACGATTATCGTCTTTCATTCCCTTCTCTCAGGGTCCTAATCTTCAGTAAACTCAACCTAATGTGATATTTCCTTCAGGGGGCACAATCCAAATATTTCACAGTCCCTGATCTTTGGGTGTCTAACCAGAATAAAAGCTGCCCAAACAAGCAGTATGATGTGTTCGGCTGAAATCCAGCCCAGTTATCCCCAGAGAAGCCTTTTCTATTGCCCTTCCAGTCAAACTTAGAAAACTGATTGTGATTCTACCTAGTCATGAAGCTGGCAGCAAGAAAGTTATAAAAAGGGTGCCCCTCCCACACAAAAAAATCCCCATTTGCCAATTTTAGGAGAGAAAGTGTGGGCCCTATAGTAACCCTTAGAAATAAGTGTAGGAGAGGAGACTAAGTTCATGAGGATGGATTGATGGACCAGAGCAGGAAGTAGGAGGAAGGTAAGTTGTTTGTTTTGGAGATTAAGTTTGAGTCTCAGGAGAGGAACTGAGAAAATCAAGGAAAATCTATGTTTGTAACGTTGGTCTCATGCTAACATGTCCTGAAGTTCACAGACTCCCGGGCCAAACTGCTCTTTTCAAATCCCACCTCTGCAATTGGCTAGCTGTATGCCTGTGGGCAAGTGACTTAATCTCTGTACTTCAGGGTTCTCATCAGTACAGCGGGGCGGATTGAATGAAGCCAACCTGCGGGGTGTTTGTGAGTTAGTATATGTAAAGTGGTAGAACTTAGTCTGGTGTGAATTAAGAACACGGCAAATGCTGACTATTACTATTGAAGAAACGAGAACAATGTCTATTATGCCATCAACTGACGGGGGTCAATTTCATTCACTCAACCACTATTAATTGAATGCATTCATAGCAATGCACCCCAGCCAAAATAATCCTTGTTCTCAAGGTACTTACACATGGAGGAGGGAAAGAAGGAGAAGTGGGGGGTAGGAGTGGGGGGGGACAATTAAAACAAATAAGTAAGAAATATAGTATGTCAGATTTATTGTGATGATCATGAAGAAAAATAAACCAGAGGTAGGGGAGTTAGGAAGGGCTGGGGGGGGGGAAGGGTAGAATGTTCCAGAGATAGAAAATTGTAAGTCAGAAGTCTTGAGGCTGAGAAATGTTTGGTGTGTTCCATAACAGCAAGCAGGCTAGTGTGGCTGAAGGGAGATGAGGCTGGGGTGAGTTACAACTCTGAGGTCAGAGGAGTCCTGTTTGGGGGTGGCAGGCAGATAGTGTAGGGCCATGTAGCCATTGCCAGAACTTCGGTGGTTGCTCTAGAATGGGAAGCCACTGGAGATCCTGCAGAGAGACCTATGTTTTACAAGATCACTCAGACTGTTCTGTGTGTGGAGGGAGTGTGTGTGGTGGGGGTGGGGAGTGGATTGGGGGAGAAATAATATCAGGTAGGGAACCATTGAGAGATGATGGTGGCTTAGACCAGGTTATTAGCTGTAGGGAGGGAGGTAGGAGAAAGTGGATACTTTCAGGATATATTTTTGAAGGCAGAGTCAACAGAAATTGCTGAGGAGTTGTACGTCATGTGTAAAACAAAGAGAAGGGGCAGGGATTTTCCTCTTTCATTCAATGCTATATCTCAACCATCTAGGCAGTGTCTGGTACTCAATAAATATTCCTTAAATCAGTGAAAAGGGTAACTCTGATTTGTATTGTGCACTTCTTAAACTCAGTAAATGGTATATAGCAGTTAAAACATCTACAGCTAAATGAACTACTGTAGCAACCACAGTTTCGGCATTTATGCAGTGAAACTCCTTCCAATCCCTTCACAAAATCGGAAGTTGGCATTGCTGCATTCTCGGCCCCCAGCGGCCAATGACCAGGACTAAAAACAACTTTGATACTTTCTGTAACAGAAGAGTACTTCCTTATAAAATATTCATTGTAAACGAACAAAAACCAACAGATACACACATTAGAGTATATATAAAGCAGTTTATGTGGAGAAAAGCATAGAGACCCAGGAAGTGGGGATTCTGTCATTTATCCTTACCCAACAGTTGCAAAACATACTGAAATACAATAGTCAAATGAAAATATTAATACACAAAACTTTCATAAGGTAAATTAAATACTGCACACATTTTAGGCAGTGTATGAAATTCTCTATCTTGGTCATATTTGAAATATTAAAATGCAAACCTGGTACATTACATCATATTTTCCTGCTAATATATTGTACCATGTGAGAGGTATATACTAATTTCTAATCCTCCAATATACATTTTAGAGTTTAAGGGTAATGGATCCTGCCTACATCCTTGAGTGATACATAGAAGTAATGCATAGGAACGTGCCTGCTTTTTGCTCATTGTTAACTGATGGAGACTAGAAGCCAATAACTGTTTTCGGCAATTTTCAGGAATATTGTAAATTGTAAATTCTTGAAGAAGGCATTTGATAAAAGAATTTTCAGTTCCAGACGTACGAATGGATCTTCACTCGCTCCTGTGCTGTGGGGTGTCACTGCGCTGATTTCTTTGGGCTCCTTGTGTTGCGGTGGACTCTAGGGATATCTTCAGCCCTGTCTGGGAAGCATACTGTCCCCACACATACTGACAGCTCCTGTCCTGTTATAGGACAGGTTTAGTAGCAACAAGGGCAGTCAGTTGGTAAGGGGCTGGAGTGGGGAAAATTTTGGTGGGAGCCGAGTTTGCAATACAGGCATAGTTTTTCATTATTTTTCTAATGGTTATTCACGAGTGAGGATTATAGGGTAACCTAAGTTTCATACCGTCACCCATAGAACCTCTACTGTCCCCATACCCTTCAAATGGGCGTGAAGGCAGCTTTCCTTTCGCTCCGATGGTGCTGCTTTCCCACCCCTCCCCCCATACCCTAGGGCTCAATGCACCCCAGCTCCAGCTACCGTTGGACAGTCTGGGCCAGACCGAGCCAAAAGGCAGAAGGACCTTCGTGTTGCAGTGGAAGGTGAAGAGTATGGCTTAGCCTGGGCGAACTTTCCAGGCCAACGCGAAGTTTTCCCATTTTGGGTGCATGTGTGCACCACGAGTCCGAGTTTTGTTTCGTGTGTCAACATGGTCAGTCCCAGTAGCCACTTTGCGAAAGCTCAGAGACAAGTGTGACGCCAAGGGTAGCAGTGGATGGGGGCAAAACTCCGGCTCCTGCTAGGTATGAGGGCAACTCCCACCCCCAGCCAGCATGTCCCTTTAATGCGCGTGCCCGTCAAGGTCCCCGCGTCCCCTCCCTCAAGCCGCCCCGTCAACCTCTGTTTCCCTCACTTCTCCGGGTCTCTGCCGTTCCTTTCATGTGGGACACCCCCCACCCACCCCGCCCCTCGCCCACCCCAGCCGCTGCCTGCTCTCCGGACTCAGCTGTCACTTTACTTTTCCACGCCGCCTCCCCCACCCCCTGCTCGCCTGGCCCGCTGGGCTGCCCGCCGGTGCGCGCGCCCGCCCCCGCCCCCTTTCGGTGGCGCGCCGGGAGGAGGAGGGGCGGGGCGGAGCGGCGGCGCGCAGCGGCACAGCCGACGTGGGGCTCGCGCTCTCGCGGTCTCTCCCGGGCTGGCGCGGGGGCACGCGCACTCGCGGGCGCGCGCGCGGACGGCCGGGCGGCGGCAGTGGCTCACACGGAGGCGGTGGCTTCACTTTCCAGGACTCAGGGGCGTCCACAACAGCAGCCGTGGGCAGCAGCCTTGGGAGCCGGAGCTGGAACGGCTGGGGGCAGCGGCAGCGGCGCAGAGGGTGAGTCCGGGCCGGCAGGCGAGCACAGCAGGGACAGGCGTGGCCGGGCGGTCCGATGCGTGGTGCGTGGTCCGGCTTTGGGTGACTAGACGGTCTACGGGGACACCCAGTACTTGGGGCCTCCCCTGTCCTCCTCCTTGCACCCCCGCCTCCGCAGCCCTCTTTCCCAGCGCTTGGGCGGGAGCCCCGCGACCTGCAGGGACACCCCTCCTTCAGGTATTCTCCCCAGCTGCGTCGGTGCCCCCCACCCTGCCCTCGGGCGTCCTCTCTCACAGGCGACCCCCCCCACCTCCCCTCCACGTCGCAGGTCTCTGCTTACACCGCTGGTGCCCTAGTTCCTTCCCTCCGGGCTCCCCCGCGTGCCCCATTCCCTGTGCCCCCTCCCTCGAGCCTCCTGCCCCGGTTTCTCGCCCTTTCCACCCCTCCCCCCTCCTTTCCATCCACCCCCCTCTGCCTCTTCCCTCCCTGCCTGTCTTCCACCCCCTTCTGTTCTTAGTTCCCCATCCTTCGCCACCCTCCCAGCCCCTTCCCTCTCCCAGCCGCATCCTGGAACTAAGTCTTTGCAAAAGTACAGGATAAATGTCACGGCGGAAAAGTGCCCGGCTTGATCTTTTGCTATTTTCCCTAATTGCATAATTGCTACACATGGTGTCTCTCCTAGCCAGTGCCGGGTCTGCCTCCCCTGCCACCTCCGCTGCACCCCTGTGGCCCGCCCGGAGAAGACCTTGTGGGGTGTGTTTGTGTGTGCACTGGGGTGGAGTGTGTGTTGTATTGGTCTTTTGTGAAGCCTAGCGCTTGTCACACTTTGGAGCCGAAGCCCATTTTTTCTCTGGTCTCTTCTCTGCAGCCCCCACTCGTCTGGATGGAAACTGGATTCCCTCTGCGCCCCCCACCCCCAACTTCTCCCCCTCTCTTGCCTCATAATGTTTTGATCCCTTTGCCCTTTACCATTTCTAATGAAGATAAAGCGTAGCTTCTTGTGGCTTTTTCCCCCATACGACCAACCAGAAATGTCCAATCCATCTTCTCTTAAGGAAATTAAGGCCGCTTTAGAAAGACATCATCCTGTGCTGGGTGGCTGTTAGACCTATTTGCATGTTTTCAAGATTCATCGTTTTGTATTGTGTATACTTGAGAGTCTGCTCAAATATTTTTTATCTGAAAGTCCAAAAGGAAGGGCTACGGTTTGCCTGCAGATCATCCAGCGCTTTAAAAACATTTTAAGCTTAGTGTTTTTTTAATCCCTGATTCTTTAAAAAAGTATGTTTTTGAATATGTGTTAATTCACTCTGGACCTTGTAATCTAAATATGTGTGTTCACTCGGACAGTTTGGATGCTCCCTGGTGTATGGGCAGATGCCCATGATGGAGAGTTTTCATATAATGTCATACCCCAGTCTATCTTCCCCAGCCCATGGCACCTTTCTAAGAAACCAGGTGCTTCACAATTATTTCCTGTGTAAATATTTTCACACTTAAGTTAAAAGCTGAGTATTGCTAGATGTTTTGCATATGATATAAATTATTTAGAAAAGTTTAGAAATGTGAGTAGGAAGACAAATAGAGGGATATCAAATCACAGAATTAAGCGTTTTCCTGTAAAGCTCCAGTGAACACTTGCTTTTGCAGTTTTATACCTTGAGATATAATTATAAAGCTTATGTGGACAGTAATCCGGATTTATGGAGTGAATATAGTTGCTTTTATGTTATCAGTAATATAATCAAATTATTTCATTTTTATGGAACATGTGAGTTTCATTCACTATATGTTGCTGATTTCCAGGATTGTTATTCCAACGTCAAGTACATATCTAATTCAAGTTTAGGTAATTTGTTGAAGAATGAACAATATCTAACCTCTTAATTTAACATGCTTGAAGAAGGTCTACCTTACTATTTTATGTTTAGAAACCAATGTTTACATTGAGGCCAAAG
>VMDR010032049.1:0-11857 GCA_007922815.1 Macrotus californicus
TGTTGTCTACAGGAGACAATTTATATTCAAAGGTACAAATAGGTTGAAGGTAAAAGAATGGAAAAAAGATATGCCATAAACAGCAGCCATAAGAGTACAGACCGATAAGATATTGGATAAATAGACTATAAGAGCTAATATCAGATAAAATAGATTACGAGATTGAACATAGATCATGCCCCTCCTCTGGTCAGAATTTTCTAGTGGCTTCCTATTTATGAGAATAAAATCTAAATGTTTAAACTGGGACCTAGCTCTTACCTCCCAATATCATGCCATCCTTCCCTGAAAATGTCTACTTTATCCTACACTTTGATTTCAGCTTGGATAGGTTTAAGAATTCTTGGTTGGAAGTAATTTTTCCTCAGAATCTTGAAAGCACGGTTCGATTTTGCCTTTGGAAGCATTATGGATATTTCTCTTCAATTCCAGTGCTCTGAAATGTCATGAAAATGTGCCTAAGTGTGGGTCACTTTTCTCTCATTGTGCTGGACACTCAGTAGGCCCTTCTGATTTGTAAACGTGTATGTGTGTTTGTACGTATGTATCATGTGTGAGATTTCTCTTCCTCCTCCTGTCTGTTCCTTTCTTTCTAGGAGAACATACTTACCAACTGCTTCCCATGGTGGGCCACTTCTCTACATGACTGTCACACCCCTCACATGTTGAGTTTTATTAGTTCTGATCTTGGAATACTTTCAAGTTCTCTGTGGAGGAACTTACTGCAGCTCCAAGTATACCAAGCCTGCTCTCTTGTTCATGATATGGCATAGAGCTGTGCTGAATAACTATCGACTACCAAAGGGAAATCAGTTATTAGGAGTAACTAAGAGACTAAGAGACAAACTAAAATATGATGGGTTATTGGTCAGTTGGATGGCCCTGCATCCCCTCATCCTGTCTCCTTTTTTTTTTTTGTTTGTTGGCTTCTGTGAGTTCCTGACTCTGATGACCATAGATCTGGCATTAGTTTTGCTTGTGTCTTGATACCGCCCTTATTCACCAATTCTCCCCACTCTCTCCAGCACAGTCCTTGATGTCTCTGTCTGGCCTCAGAGTCATGCACTTACCCATTCAGGTCTTCTAGCTCTAAACATTTCTAAAATTTATAACACCCAAAATAATGTTAGTTTCTATTTATTGAACAAAGATAGTTATCATGATCCCTATTTTTCATATGAGGCAACTCAAGCTTGCTTGGGTAGAAGAGTGAGGCTTTCAATCCAAGTCTGATTCCAAGGTTTCAAGCTTTCTTCCCTGCTGCTTCTCAGTCCATAGAGTATTGTCATAAGGATCGAATGAGGCAAGCAATATTAGAATCTGCAGACCTTGGTTATGTTAATGGGCATGCAAATTCTCCCCAATGTATTCTCATTTTAAAAGGTGATTTCTGGGGAGGGTGGGAGAAGTGGGCTGGATTATCAGGGGAAGGGAAGCCTTTTGGCATTGCGTTTAAAGAACCTCATCCAGGCACTGCTTGGACAAGCAGAGCTAGGTGATAACAACAGAGCTTTTATTGGCATTACTTCTTCCACAGATGACAAAGCCCAAGGACAGTGTGTTCCAGCTTCAGAGGGGAAGCGAGCTGTGTGTTAGGAGGTAAATCTATGGGTTGCAAAAGATTGAATTTGGTGCTCCTTCAAAAAGCTCACCGGTTGACTAAATTTAGGGTGGTGGTCGCCATCGGGCCGAGAATATTGTTTGGCATTGAGCCCACAGCATTTTCATTTAACTGAGAATTAAATGCACTTCATTTCCTCTAAGGTTTTCTCTTGACTCTCAGTACCTTTGTTTTTGGAGGCAGGAGGCTATGTGCTGATAGTTGGGTGGAGCCCTGCGGCTGTGACGAATGTGTCTGTTGATAATGACAGTTTTGGAGGGATACATTTTCCCTGAGTGGTTGGGTGTACACTGTGATGTTTTAATGTAATTTTGTTTTATTATTCATCACTCTAGAGGAGCCTTTCATGGCCCTTCTCTGCTTTTCTTTCTCTTCTGTGATTTGAAACTATTTTCAAAGACAAGAAGATCTTTGGCAACATGAGCCCTTTGCTGGGCATAGATAAAGGGTCTAAATGACTGTTCATCTGCTTATTGATTTAGTGCTGCCACTCAGGGACGCCCAGCTTCCTAGCCATCATTTTGCTAACCTGAAAATAAACAGTCAAACCTATCATATTTGAGAAGCAATGAGAGTGAAGAAATGTGGACTCTGGCGTCAGCAGGTCCAACTGCCGGTACCAATGTTAATATTTACTGGACCCATTATTTGCTTCTCTGAGCATTGGTTTTCTTATCTCGTGATAATACTTACCTTGCCAGCTTTTATTTGATTTAAAGGGGATGTACACAGGTGCTCTATAAGTGGCTATTTCTTGCCCTCTTTTTTTACAAGGGACAGCTGGTTTAGCCTTGTTAATCTTTCCTCTGCCCTCTGGCATTGCCTATTTAGCAGCATCAATCTCTGGTTCAGTCACATAGCTAATTCATTGTGAATTCTAGGGAGATTACCCAGTTTTCACACTGAGGAACTTCCACTTCCATTTTACCAGGTATATTGGTTTGTCCTCAGTAGGCCTGATTAGTCTTTTTTATTACAACTATTAATATGGTTCACAGTCATTCATTCATTGAACAAATATTTATTGAGCACTTCTACATGCCAATACTGTGTTAAGTGCTAGAGATATAGTCTCTGTCCTCAAGGAACCCAGAGTTTTGTGGAGAAGATAGACAAGTTGACATACAATTGCAATAGGACCAGCTAATGTTAAGATGCGTGAAGATGCACATAGAAAGGGCACCTAAGCCAACCTTGGGGGTTGACTAAGGGCTTCTTGGAGAAGAGGAAATTTATGCTGAGATCTAAGGGTGAGTCAGAATTGGCCAGGCAGAAGCATGGTAGGGGTAGAGTGAGTACAAATAGTGATGAAAGTGAAGACATTTATATCTGTACAGCGTAGAATGGCCTGGGTCTTGGGAGACATTGAGCCAGACTTGGTAATGTTTACCTACAAGTGCCTGAGAGGTTATGGGCCTGAATGTGTTTCAGAGAGGCAGAGGGTCATTAAGGAGGACTAGTGAGAACTGTATGTTTATGGATTATTTTAGAAGATACTTTATTACTCACAGATGCTATTCTGAAATAGTCCCAGTGTGATATTTTTGTTGGTTAATGGATAGTTGTTGTGTGCATTTATGTGTGAGTGGTACAAGGTGTAAGGGAAAGTCACTTCTTTCTGAAGTTTTATGGCATGCTGTTAAATGTGTGTCTTATAAAGTTGTTTACTCTTTCAGCCCAGGAAGTTTGAAGAACATTCTGTGACTCCTTCAGCCAAGCCAGATTCTCATCCCCACCAGAGTTTCTCATGAAACTCTCATAGACCCTCAAAGATATGCTGCTGCTTTAGACAGGGTGTAGGCTGGGTGATGGAGAGGAGGCACACATAGTACCACAAACCAGGCCAGTGACACCTGCCCAGACATGAGGGGCATAGAAGAGTGTGTGTGTGTGTGTGTGTGTGTGTGTGTGTGTGTGTGTGTGTGTTAGAGGTTGGTAAGAGGCCAACACACTTCCAAAGCTGGCTGCCTCCTTTTATTTGCCTTCTCTGATGCTTCTACCCTGCTTATCTATTGCATGTGAGGAACACCTATGAGCTGTATTATGGAGTCTGACCTGGATTAGCCAGCTAGGGTCAATGTGGCTGAGTAGTTTCAAGTCTGTCTTGGTAGGGTAGGAGGCTATTTCATTTGATACTTGCAGCCATGATTTCAGAGGAGGAAGAGGATTTTTTTCTCCTGCTCTCTCACTTCCCAACCTCCACCCCAACTATCTTTGAGTAAAATACAGGGTAGTTCTGTTTGATCCAAAGTCTTTAGATCCTGAGATAGTAATTATAACCCAATTTAGTAATTCTGAGGGGCCCCAAGGTTGAGGTCTCCCAATAACCCTAGATATGACACTTTTCCCCTAGTGCTTCCTTCTATTCCCATCTTTGAATCATAATTTCTGTGTTGCCAGAGGAACTCCCAGAGGTTATATAGTTCAGTTTGCATGTGACAAAGTGATGTGTCAGGAAGTGAGGTGACTTGTCCAAAATCACAGAGCTGGATGGTATGAGAGCCAGGTAACTAATTCTTAGCCTCATACTCTTTCCCCTAAATATCAACAGCTTTAACTGCCTTCCATATATATAGTTCTGAACATTGGTTTCAGAAGTGAGAGAACCAACATGTGGTAAACATTGAGGTAAGGGACTTGCACAGATTTACCTCATTGATCTGTCATGCTTGCCCTTCAGATAGGGCCACTAACACTGACAACAAAAGAAGGGAACAGACTCAGTGAATGAAGCAGCTTAGCCAGATGAAGTTGGGGTTTGGAACAAGGTCCAAAGCCATGTTCATTTTCCCAGACAACTTTATCTCAAATTGCAGCACTTCAGCCTAAGAATCGATAGGCTTTGGAGTGGGGTTAGGAGTTACTGTCTTTTGCTATTAACACTGTGTAGAAATTCTAACTTGGGTCTGTCTGCCTCTGCATTTCTCCTGCTTAGTCTCTCCCATGGGACAGCCTTTACCACGATCCTGACTGAGTCAAATGTCTACTCTAACTAGCACTTGGGGTGTATGTTATTTTCTCACTCAGCCATATTGATTCTACCCAGATTTATTCTTTAGTTTTGGATTGGTTAAAAAATATTTGCTGACTTTGGGAGGAATAGCTTCAAAATGCAAAGCTCACTAACATCAGAGATGGATCTCAAAATTTTTTTCAAGTAGCTTTTCATAATGCCTTACTAAAAAGACCTCTTGACTTGTAGGCTGTAGGTAACACATTTGATTGACACCTGGAATTCATATTTATATGACTAGCAGAGGCCCTTGGAAAATGCGGTTATGACTAAAATTGTGGTTTGTCTTTATTTATGTATAAAAAGTTCTCTCTCTAGTTTCTGATTTAGAATTTTGTAGCCTTGCATTCAATTTCTTTAATATGCATTGAGAATCCACAGGATGCAGATCACCACAATGAAGACAGTTAGGCTGGGTTATCTCAAGTTGTCTTTGACTCTTAGAAGCTGGAGAATTGATTGGAATTTAGAATTTAAAGGGGCCAGGATGGAGTTTGGTGGAATATTTTTGTCCTAGATTTAAGTTATTTAAGTCAGGCTTTGGCCCTCTTTATGAGTTCTGGGTTTGATGTGCCAGGATGTTCTCTCATGGATCTACAATCTTTCGGGTTTTCCTGAAGTCATCATACATTTCTTCAACATGCTTCTTCTTCACTTCCAGTCTCAGCTGCCTCCCCTTTTCATGACAGCATTTTGAGGAAATCCCAAAATCTTTAGCACCTTTCCTCCTTTGTACACGGAGCATATGACAAGTCTCTGTCTCGAGGATGGAGTCCTGCAGGTGCCCGGTGTGTTTTTTTCTTTGCTCATGCACATATGTCTCTGTCTTTCCCCAGCCAACAGCTCTCTGGCTTTTGCAACTCTTCTGAAACTCTCTAGGTTATGGAACACTGTAAGAGGCTATGGGCATATAAGCAAAAGAAGAGTTAAAGGGACTTTTTAGTGTGTAAGCATGCCAAAGTGGACATCAACTTTGCACTTTTCTTCATGGAAGTATGTGTCTAGCCCCCTATCCCCAATACTTTTTGTTTCCTTTCCTCATTTTGCTAGCTTTATCTAGTGCCCCTTCCTCATTTCTGTCTTATTTGAAAACTTACCTCTACCTGAAACTGGTTGGATTCTCAGAACAATGTGTCCTGTGATGATTTTCAGCTGTGGGCTTCAGTATGCTTGCAATGATCTAATTCCTGAGTGTCAGAACCTGAGGAGTAGAAGTCACCTTGTTCTGGGGGTTAAATTAAACTTCTATGTGTAGCTGCCTTATTTTAAAGGTCACAGATGCCCCAAGGGAACTGTGGCGGCCTATGCCTCTGTAGTAATGCCCAATATATTGCAGTGTATAGTGTGATTGGTTCTGTGAGGGTCTTTGTTATTTGTCTTATACATATAGGCAAACACTGGCCTGGTACAAAATGCCAAGGATGGAGTGAGATGTCCCTGGGGTGAAATGACGGAGGAGGTTGTCTCTCTCTGATGGCATTTGTCCTAAATTATTTGGATGGAAAGGCTAGTAGGGAAACTAGGCAGTCTCTCTCTTCAATCTTACCTTTTGCAACTACTTTGTAAATGGAAAGACTGAGGGAAAAATATAGATGCACTTTTACTTCTCTGGAATCCATTTATTTAGTAGAAAGGATCCTAGAATTAGGTGGTTTCTCTCCTCTTCATTTTTCCTAACAAATTTGCTCTTCTGTTATATTGTAAGATTGATTTCTGTCTTCAAAATGTGTTCATGGGCATGAGGGCTTTCTAGTGAAAATGCTAGAAATCACTCACAAACATCAGGCATCTTTGGGAGAAGTAAGGTCTTTCTTCGATTTCTCACAGAGAGCAGCTCCAGCTGCCGTCTTCCTGATTTCCAGTTTCAGATTGTCCTGTCTGTCTGAAGCTCGGGCATGTGAATTCTGATGAGTTTGTGCAGGCTTTTAGAGTCTGCATGGTTTGAGGAGAAGGAGTGGTGACAGCTGATTGACACAGAAATGGCTAAGGAAGCCAGGCTGAGTCAAAAGCCCTGATTCCCTTGAAACCCCCATCTGTGCTGAGTGCTGGCTTGTCACCAATGAGACCATATTTCAAAGTGATTAGTTCACAAGTATTAGTTCATTGACTCCTCTAGCATCTTGTGTAAGAGGCAGAGGGGAAAAGACTAAGTCCACAAGGCAGAAGCAGAAGCTGAGAGTGTGAATGTTTTTGTGACTTAAGCTTTGCCCAAAGTGGGTTAGTGGCAGAGCTTGGATAAGAACCCGATTCTTTTCCCACTGTATTTGGAGGAACCAAGACCTGGGGGTATGTTCTTTAGGAATCTATATAAAGCTCCCTTTGTTGTATAGCAGCAAGGAACTCAAATGGGATCAGAGAATTAAACATAAAATATCTGTATTTTTAAGTAGCAGTCAATGTGCCTTTATACTAAGTTCCTAGTGTTACTGAAAGGAACCCATGGTGAGGGGAGAGCCCAGATACTGTTGCTGAAACAAGCCCCTTCCCCCCGGGGTCTTTCTGGACAGATTTGTCTTGCCCACTGCCAGGTATTAGGAATTGGGGCTCTCAGTGTCAGAGTTTGGTAAAAAAGGAGAGGCGCTCTTTATTGAAAAGTTATATAGGTTTAGAATGATGGCAGAATGTTGGCATTAAAATCCCAAAGTCCCTTTAAAACACCCACAGACACATTCAGTACTGCCTTCCTCCCTTTGCTAAACAAGGCCAGTCAGGGGGACCACATCTCAGGAAAAGAAATAGAAGTCTGTAGCTCTACTAGACTCCCAGTTCCTCCCAGTAATCCGTGCTTGGCTGGGCAGGTCTCCCACAGTCCCCAGCACCATCAGCTGTGTTGCCGCAATCTGCAGTTCTTAATCTAAAACCACATGGCACCTCCTCATGGCCCACCAGTGAGAGTCCTTTCACCCCTTTTCTTCCTGCATGGTCTCGCATTGTCTCCTGACTATCTCTGTCCCTCATGGCAGCCTGTCTTTAGTTTAAATCTCAGCCTGGAACCTCCTCTGTAACCCCATTTCTGACTCCTCCCACAACTGACTACACATGCTAGTGCTCCTGAATTTTCAGCCTTTCTTGGCTGCCATAGTTAGTCTGGGCAGGCATGGTCCTGTGGCATGGAGTGAACCATCTCCAAGATCTCCCACAGACCCAGTAACTGGAAGCTGCCTCCAGCTATATCATAGGTCAAAATCACATCTATCTTCCTAGCTAGCCTGCTGTTGATATGCAAAATAACCATTTTTGCATATAGGTTGAAGCTATCCTGCTGTGATTGATATGCAAAATAACAAAGGCTGTGCTCCATGTCTCCCATCCCCCCAGCCAGACTTGTGTGTGTGTGTGGGGAAATCCTGTATTCCTGGATACCTCAAGTTCTGAATCCTGTTACAAACCCCTTCTGAAGGGCCCTGGGACCTCCCTGCTTACACGCTGTTACACTAGCATGGTATTTGGCTTATAGTAGGTACTTAGTAAATACTTGTTGAAATAATGGATAGGCTCTCATCTCCAAGCTCCAAACTCTGAGAAAATAGAGCTCCATATTAAGTAGGGAATACAGAGAGATGAGAGGGCACATCTGCAGAGGTAGCCCAGGGCCCTTAAAAAGGCAGCAGAACATGTACTTCAAAATGAGCCTCAGGATGCCTGCATTTCAGATACAGACCTCCATTCATTTGCTCCCATAGGTTTTGAACTGACTGTTCTAGGATTTTTTTTTTTCTGTCACTGTCCATGTAGATTCTGTGAACCCGTATTGGGAAAAAAGAACCAACATTGTCCATCTGATATTTTCCAGAGCTTTCATAATGGCCTGTGACATGCATGGCCGGACACACACGACACTAAGTATTTTGGAAGAGAAATTGTTGGGATTTGATTTTTCTCTTGATGTCTCTCAACTTTCCAACCTTTCATTGTCTTGATGCATGATTTTCTGACTTGGAATAGACATATTCTAGTCCATTATGTCACTCAGATATGAGTTCTTGCTTTAGATTTCCTTGATGCCCTTGTACTTTGGCGACAGGAGTTTCTCATTGAATATCTGAATTTGCTCTTTGGGCCCCTGGACTGACTGCTTGCCTGGCTTCAGACGCCAAACTTCATCTTGACTTTTGGGTTCTTGGCTACTCTGACCTCTGGCCTTGTGACCTGAACCATGTTTTATTTTCAGTCTTGCTATTTTTTCCCTATCTTTTCACTTGACCACAGGTTCAGGTCCATGAAGGGGAGAAGTTCTTTTGTAAGTTGAGAGCAGACCAAATTATCAAAATATCAGCTGATGGAACTTTGAAAAGCTCTTTTTTCAAACTCTTCAATTTATAAATAAGGAATCAGGTTCAAAGAGTTTTAGTGATTTTTCTGAGCTCCCAGAGAGGGTTGGTGGCTGAGTGAAGTATAGAACCTAGGAGCTTTTAAAAAATTTTTTTCTGAAAACATCTATACTCTACCAGCAAAGGAAAGGAGCAGCAGAAACATCTTTTCTAATGGAAAGGGTGCACATTCCTGTGCCCTTTGCCCTTTTCACCAATACTTAAGGTCCTTGGGAAGGAGAGGAATTTCACATATAAGTGTTCTGATTGTCTAATGCTTCTAGTCTTCCAAGAGTCAAGGCTATGAGCCGTTAGCAAAAGCATTATAGTGGGTTCCTACAAGGAAGCATAAGGTGATCCCCATGGTAACCATGACCAGAATGTTAATGGCAGCTTGCATTACATTTTGGAGCTAATTGTTGACTATAGCAGAGCACACACCATAGATATAGTGAGCTCCAGGTTCTCAGGCTGGTAACTTGGATGCCAACCAAAGTTTGTAAGTGAATAAACTTGATATGTTAGCTGCACAGATGAGAATCAGAATCAGAGAAATTCGAATTTTAGATTTGGCCTGTATTTTGTCCTGGAGCTGGTTATCTGTGCCAGGCTTGGTGTTGGGTATGACATGTAGGCTTTTTCAGTTACTGAGGAGCAGAATTGGGCCCTGGGACACCCAACCTGGGCAGGCCAGACTGTTTGTCCTGCTGTCTCTTCTCTAAATTATCTAATGCCTTCCTGAGTCCTATCTTAGGGCAGAGCCCATGCTTTGTAGGACCTCCACTTGGTCCTCTAGTCCTACTGTAAGGACATTTGGGTCTGAGGTATAACTTGGGGTAGTGGTCATTTAAAGGGGTAATAATCTTAGATGTGAAAGCTGCCATGGGCCAAGTTTACTTTATAAACCCTCTGGTGTTTTTTTTTTTTTTTTTTTTTTTTTGAGAATTACTGCAAACTTAGGAATCCTAGGCCAAGGAGCAGGTTGCTGAAAATGACAAGAGAAGAAGCATTGGTTTTGGGTACGCTATGTATTCATGTTATCCAGGCTGCTTCCTGCCTCAAGTACTGCTGTGTCACTTCTCTGCCCACATCATCCTGTCTTCCCACCACCATGTTTTCCTGCTTTCTACTTCCTTTCTCTTCAGGAAAGGAAGCCTGCATTTTCCAGTAGTCGTTTTCACAGCTTCAGTGGTCTATGGCAGACATGGCCTGATTCATATGCCCTGAAGTGTTGTTAGAGGAGATGTTGTTGGGAGGGCTGCAGTAGGTTAGGATTGGAGAAAGGGGATCTGTGGTATTGAGTTATAGCAAAACACTGCTTCCATTCGACATTCAGCAGTCAGCACACCTTCGCTGAGGCCTATAATGGGCCAGGACACAAAGAGGAATGAGGAGAAGCTTCCTGGAGGAGGTGGTGCCTGAGCTACATATCTTAAAGGATGAGTAAGCCAAGGAAAGAGCAGAAGGAAATTCTAGCCAGCAGGATGAGCAGGAGCAAAAACATGGAAGCAAGGAGTGGAGTGTACAGGGATGTCACAAACATTTGGATTTTTCTAGATGAAGTAAATATAAATAGGGGATTGGGATAAATAGGGGAATGATTGAGTATATGAATAATTTTTTAAAAGATTTTATTTATTTATTTTTAGAGAGAAGAGAAGGGAGGGGGAAAGAGAGGGAGGGAAACATCAATGAGCAAGAGATGCATGGACTGGTTGCCTCTCGCACGCCCCCAACTGGGGACCTGGCCTGCAACCCAGGCATGTGTCCTGACTGGGAATCGAACTGGTGACCCTTGGGTTTGCAGGCTGGCATTCAATCCACTGAGCCACACAGCCAGGGCAGGAATAATTTTTTATCACGTACTGGCCAAATTATTTCTTCTATTACTATTGCTATTTGAGGGACCTTAATAAAATCCATTTTTTGATTATCTATGTTAATAGAGCTTCAGACATTACAAAATAATGGATAGTTCTCAAGTCACTTAAATCTGGCCAGAATAGTGTGGGGTTTAAGCCTGCTTTCCTCTTTACCAGAGAATATATTTGAGAGATATGGAATCTGCCTGTGGCATTTTCTTTACTCCCGTTTCTGTGTAGCTCTTGTTCAGGTCTCCTCTGGGGCCTTCTGAGGGTCCTGCCTTCCTCCCTTAGATGTACTTGCCAGGGAGTAGGTGGGAGAAGCACTTGATTGGAAATAAAGGCTCTACATTGCCCCTGATAATTGAACTGGGTGACCTGAGACAAGTCACTTCACCTCTCTGAACTTCAGTTTCCTCATTTGTAAAATAAAGGGATCAATATTCTGAAATTCTGGTGGGCAACTTTGATTTGGAGGTGGAGCTTGCTATTGTTTTCCTGAATATTTCATTAAAAAAATAGCTGGGTAAATTTTTAAAAATGAAATAAAAATCCAATTATAAAGTATAATATTAGAAATATAAACAAAAATATAATGATACATGTAATAGATATAATCTATTTCTCTATATAAAATTATATATATATACATACACATTTCAGGATATTATTGTGTTTCTTAGCTCAGCTTTTAAAGTCATCTTTGGATTTGGGGTATTTTGTGGCATCATTTCAGATAAAGTAAGAAAACCTGTGGGGAAAACCAAAATAAAAACTGCCTTTCCCCACCCCATCTTTCTTTATAGTACAGCCTAATTGGAATCTATATTAACCATGTCTTCTGGGTATACAGGGTAGGAAAGGGAGCTTTTCGCAAGGAAATAGGTTAGTGTGAAATGGAACACAGCCTGAAGACAGTTTCAGGGCCAAGTGTGCTTCAGCTCTTAGAGGTCCTGAGGGAGCCCTTCATGTTAATAATTCAATAGTCACCATGTATCAGGCATAGTGCTCCATATGTACATTATATCTAACCTTTATACAACCTTGCAAG
>VMDR010032050.1:0-11841 GCA_007922815.1 Macrotus californicus
TCTCAACTAGCCATTTTTTACACCATGTTCTACATAACTATACATTTATTAGAGAAAGGTAAACACTACAGATGCTCTTGTATCTGATCATTCTTCAAAGTTTTTCCCTAAACTGGATTAGAATGTGTCCTGGATTCCGTGTGTGGAGGCTCTAGGTACGAGGGGAGTCTGGGCCAGTGTAGTCTGGAGTAGAGTCAACTGATAGTTAAAATGACTATACCCTTTTAAGTAACTAGTTTTCACCCCAGAACATTGTTAAAAATAGTCAGTAAAGCAAAAATAATCAGGGCAGAAATTTCCCTGGACAACAATGGCCGCCGTGTGGTCAGAAAGCCTCTCCCTCTCAGAGTTGTCTTCTGTAAGCACACTGTGAATTACAAATGTTCTGATCAGTCACCCCCAAAAGGAAAGTCCACATATTTAGGTTCCCAATTCCAGACACTCTTTCTTCAGCGTCTTCTGAAGTTGATTCTGGTACCAAACCAAAAAAGGTCATGGGCTCAAACGAACTACTAGGAAGTAATTAGGTGTTGATGGACTGTACCGTCTGCTGGCGTTATGGAGGATAAGGGCCATGGAGCTGAGATCTGAGATCCAAAATTCAGAATGGCAGACCACCCACAGATCGGTCTTCCGACAACCCTCAGGAAAATGCCTACACAATGAGACCATGAGCCAAGGAATAAACTAAACTCAGAACAGTTTCCTTTAATAGAAAAACTTTCTTCTTCTCTAAGCACATACACATATATACCCAGGCACATACACACGCACACATGTATGAATACACACACCCCATATGGATATATGGTTTATAATTTCTTCAATAACCTGTCTTTAATCACCTCCCAACTATAACCAAACTAATACAATGCAACCTATTTACAACCTCAGTGTTAGAAAACAGACTGCCTGCTGGCCTCGTGGAGAGATGCTCACCATGGGAAGAGAAGGGTGCCAAGGTAGGAAAACATTTTCTGTTCTCACAAAGCTCACAGCTTAGCATGTGCTAGAGAAGACAGCATTTTCCACGCACAGATAAAGAAAATAGGTAAACAATCCAAAGTGGAATTAAGATAATTACTTTAAAAAGAAGTACAAAGTATTAAAAAGCCTCAAAGATAGGTGGGATATGTCTCTTTGGCTTTGCCATCCTTAGGAATACCACATAGATAATTTAAACTTGACGCATAGCAAGGTACTTAAAATGCAATCTTATTAAATTAATACATTTATTTTCTATATACATAATGTCATTCATAAAGTATTTTTATTAGTAGATATTAGCATCACTATAATAATACTTCTCATGTACTGAATGTACCAGTGTATATGAGACATTTTATTTCTTATTGGGTGATCATATATTTTTGAGTGAATACAGGAAATACTGGAAATGGAATGCCCACCAAGGAACAGGCTGATCCCAAAGCCTTTGCTCTTTTTATCACAATGCGATACCATTTTTAAATCAGTACCCTCAACCCTGACTGCACATTGGAATTACCTAGGGAGCCAGAAAAATCACTGATTCCTAGGCTGCTATGTCCTAAAATTCTGATTTAAGTGGCCTGGGGGCCAGCCTGGGCATCGGGATTATTGAAAGCTCCTTCGGTGATTCTAATATGCAGTCAATATGGAGAAGCATGGCTCTAAGCATGGTCTTTTGAGATCAAGTACAGACACTCTTCTTTGCAAGACAAGAGCTTTAACAACTTAAACAAGAAATGCCAGTTCAATGCAGTGTTTTAGGATGAATTTAGACCATCTGTGTATGTTTAAACACTTTTAAACATCAGGGCTCTGCAAATGCAAGGAGCAGGTGGTATGGTCAGGAAATTCTTTAATGCCAAAAAGGCAACATCTAAAGCAAAGGTGGAGGCATATTTAAGTGAGTTGAAGCAGCATTAACTAAATATAATGACTTTCTATGGCTTCCTGTATGAAAATGTATGAAAATGTATGTGGTAATTAGGCACAAGGAGAGCTTTCTGTTGTTTGTTTTAAGAATTTTCTAAATGTTGTAAGTAAAGTATTTGTCAGATTTGTCAAGTTTCAGCAAAATTCTGAGGACCCTTCGTTTATACCTGAGTCTGATCTAGAAGTTCCCTGCAGACCTATTCACAGTTCCTTCCTTTTATCCACTGCAGCACGTTTGGATCAAATGTGTGGTAACTTCATACTAGTAAATTTATTGTCCAACCCACAAAAAAGCCACATGAAAGGAGAGAAATATGAGATCTGTAATGTGGTCACTGCTAACTCAGCCAAAACTAACTCTTTGATATCTTTATGTTCTTAACATCTGCATTTTGCTCAGTCTTCAGTATAGTAGGAGAGGTAATAGAGGAGGCAGATGAGAAAAAATGGAGGAAAACAGCTCTCCAAAAACAGTATAATAAATTATTATAATGTATCTTCATTAATCATGCTCAGCTATGGTTTCAATTATTTATTTTTCAGTGAAGGTTTCAGGGTGAGTGAGTGAGACTCTCTTTCAAGCTGCTTTATGATTCTTTAAAAATCTGGGATGGAAAAATTTCTCAGGCCTTAGTCCTGAGATCCTAATTGAAGCCTCATTCCTACCGAAGCCAACAAGAGGAAGTGGCCTAGAGGGGCTGCATCTTGGAACCTACCAATCCCTTTTAGTTGGTACAAAGGATCGGGTCATCGTCTCTCCTCAACACAGTAACTTGGCTCTATTCTTTTTCTCACATTTTAGAAAGGGCATTTATGCTTAGCAATGCAAACAGCTTGGAGAAACTCTTCCATAGAATTATATTTCAGCAGCAGAAACGTTACCTTCCTGGGCGTCTTCACCAGAGTCCCTGTATGGGAGTGTGAAGCTGCTTCTTCCAGGGTCAGTTCAAATTATCTCTTCAGTTTTTATGGTTTTGTGCCAGGCTTCAACTTCTAGTCACAACACGACTTGAATAGTTTGAAAATGAGCCCTCACTTTCATGCCAGCTGAGGGTGGCCTTTTCTGGAAGCCCACAAAAGATGGAATGTCTGAGATCCTGAAAGTTTCTCTCTGGAGTTTTAAGACAGTCCATATTTCCTCAAAGATAGTGCCAAATTCACCAAACTTTTCATAAGTCTGACCCAAATTGTAGACTGTGCACAGGGCCAGTCACCAAGCCAAACTCATCTGGTTCAAATGTATAATTTCATTTGTAAAACTGGCTGCATCTGGCAAAGGGAACAGGAGAGCTGGGAACTGGTACACAGCGTGTGAGAATGGTAGCTGGGCAGAGGAACAGGTCTAGCAGGAAAGGAGCTTGAACTTGGCCTGGACCTGCAGAATGGCTAAAGGGAGAGGAGTCAAGCAGTAGCCAGTGAAGCTGATAAGACTGTCTATTTTCACCACGTGTGGGAAAGCTGAACAGACAAATAATAACTAATGCTGTTAACACCCCAAATACTTCACCACTTTTGTAAACTGGAGTTCTGTCTCAAGTGGCTCAGACCAAAAATGAAAAAGATACGGCCATGAGTGTGAAATCATGGCCTTGGAAATGAGGCTGGGTATATGTGTCCCTGTTCAATCTCTGGGTAGAGGTAACATGCGAAAGGGACATAGTGGTATGGGACAGATGACAAGTCCAAAAGTTGAAAACAGTGAGGCCCTGGAATTCTCTTTTATCACATCACATCTGGCGACCACATGTTCCCCTCAAACTTTGGGATACAGGAGTAACAAGTTGATCTCTACTTAATGAAAATGTTCAGTGTCTTTAAAATTCACATTCCTCATGACAATGTCAGAAGGAAAAAAGAACTCCTGTACCTTGAAACATGCTGCTGCCCAGGCTGGCCCCTCCACTGCCTTCACTTGTTTTCTCATTATCGTCATTTTAGTCAATGGCTCAATGCAAAGCAAGACGATTGAGTCAGGTAGCTAACAAGTAAGGGACAAGGTCTGAAAAGTAAAGGACCGTCAGCCATGAAGGCAGAAAGTCATAAATTGATGGAAAATATTCACATAAGAAAGGGTCAGAATCAATAAGCAAAAACACCCTTAAAAGTTGGTATAGACCAAAATCATACTTAAGTCAAATTAGGAAATCAATAGATTGTCATAGCAGATGTGAGAATAAGAATGACAATATTCCTGATGAATGATGTGAAGGACAATAAAAGCCTGTATTCAAAAAATATTGTTGAGACTGCAGTTCCTACCTTTGAGGCATTATAAATTAGTCATAAAGTTGAGATAAATAAAAGTAACAACTTCACCAATAATAGAGAAAAACCAGCAATACAAGCAATAAAAGAGACACTGAACACAACAAACTATACTAGGCACTAAAAACAAGTGGGAGAAAGAGATGTATTATTGATGGGATGGTCAGGGAAATTTTCAGGGAGGTTATAGGTTTAGATTTCACCTTGAAAAATAGTGAGGTTACACAGGATGGAAAGGGGAAAGGTCATTTGACCTCAGGATACTGATGAAAAGAGTAGCAAAATTCACGTGGAGCTTTCGACCACTCTGGTTAAAAAGTTAAAGGTGAGTGTGGAGACACTAAGAGGGGTGCTGGGAAGAAATAAAGCTAGACAGGTTGTGAGGAGCCTGTGCACCTCACCAAGGGGTTTGGATACATGCTGTCGGTGAGGGGTTCCTTGGAAGACTTAGAGTGAAGCAGTAACATAAATAGCACATCGTTTTAGGAAATCCAATTTGACCTTAAAGTGTAAACCAGAATAAAGATATAAGGACAGAGACTAGACATAATGACATTAGTTAGTGAATACATTTTGAGTGCTGTCTTAGTACAAGAAGTTGAAAAACAAATTACAGAATCACAGATGAATAAAACATGGTCATTTTCCAGGAAAGTCTTACAGTCTGATGGAGGAAATATGCCAGTAAGTTTTTTAAAATTACAGCTGTAAAAAAAAAATCTATGAAACCATTGTGGAGAAGGTACTTGATTTGAGTTTGAAAGATCAACAGATATTCCCTAGAAGGCAGAGTGAGAAAGGCCAAGAAATAGCATGAACAACCATCCAGAGATAGAAAAGAGATATGGAGGCCACTGTGAGTGGTTTTCAGTCTGGAGCCTATGATGTGTTGAAGAGTTGGAGGTGATGAGGCTGGAGAAACAAGTAAAACGTGTAAGGTGGTAAGTAGTTCAAACTGCGCTGTAAGCAATGAAGACCCAGAAAAGACTTTTTAAGGGAGTAACATAATATGATAAGTAATTTAGAAAGATAACTCTCTCAGGCAGTGGAAACTGGCTTACTCAGAAGTGCATAAATTGATGGAAGCCAGTTAGCAGATTATTGAAATAATTCAGTTAAGAAGTAATGAGGAATAAAAGTAAGGCAGTTACATGGGGATGGAAAGAAGAGAATGGATTCAATCAGTATTTAGGAGACAGAAACAACAGAACTTAGCGACTGATTAGGTGTGGCTAGAGAAGGGAGAAGCAAGAGGAGATAATGACTTAAAGATTCCTGGCCTGGGTGACTGGGTGGATGATGGAGAGGAACAGCCTTGGGAAATGGGGTGGGGAACCGAAAAGTGAATTCAATTTGGGACATGTTATGTTTCAGGTATCTGTGAGTCAACCAAGTGGAGAAAACCATTAGGCAGCTGTAACGCAGCCTGGAGTCCAGGAGAGAGGTTTGGACAAGCTCTATGAGTCATCGGCATACAGGTGATCACTGAAACTAGGAAATAAATGAGGTCATCCATGGAAAGAACAAAGAATGAGAAGAAAAACTTGGTGAGCACTTAATCCTAGGGAACACAGGACCCTAGAAACCTAAAGTCAGAAAGAAACAGGAAGAGTAGTCTAAATTTAAAGAAAGAGAGAAAGGAAGAAAGAGAGAAAGAAAGAGAGAAAGGGAGGGAGAGAAAGAAAGAAAAGAAAGAAAAAAGAAGGAGAACAAAAAGAAGGGGTAATGAAGGCAACTGAGAAATTCTGGAGGATGGGTTGGGGTTAGGGGGCAAATCAAGTGTTAAATGCTGGCGAAAACTCAAATACGACGACCACCAAGTGTGTACACAAGTGTCGGGAATCTGACGTTCTCTGGAGCCCTCACAGAGGCAGTAGCGGTCTTGAGGCAGAGAGGCAGGACCTGCTCTTTAGAAAATGGGCAGGCAGACTGGCAATGAAACAGTGGCAGTAGATATTCTTTGGCCTATTCTCTTAACGATGCTATTTGGGGAGGAATAGAAAGCAGTCAGTGAAGGAGAATAAAGGGGAGAGAGAATTATTTAGAAAAGTAATTGATGTATAAGCTGGGGTAAGAGAGTCAGTAGAGAGGCAGCGGGAGTAAGGATTTGGGGCGGGATTAGTACTGGACAGTGAAAGGCGAACGCTCATTGTGAGGTTAGCTGAGAAGTCCATGTAGAATTTTTTAGGGTTAAAGAGAAACTAAGAGATTTCTTACCTAATGAGCTGTCTTTCTTTAAAAAGCCAGGAAACCAAGCTATTCCCTGAGAGTGAGGGTGGTGTGAGAAAGGTAGAAAGTTCGTGAATACAAATCAGCCAGTAGAATGGCCAATATTGGAAATGAGGGACAATTAGGCGTAAGTAAACAGGATTTTTGAGTACTATAGAATCCCTAAATGATCTTAGAAAATATAAATTTGTAATAGAGCCAAATTACATGTGTTTCTCCCAGACACTTGGCAGTTTGGATATAGTAGTGAAGAAAGCAGATGTTTTCATTGATTCAAGTTTGATGACTGACAGAGCAGGTAGAATAAAAAGACAAAGGAATTCAGAAAACTGGTGAGAAAGTAGAGGTGAAGTGTACTGTGGTATCTGAATAGTCTCAGCCGAGGATTTCTTAGACAAGAGACAGAACTATCAGCAAAACAGACATCGAACTAGGCTAAGGCACAAAACCTCTCGTTACTTCTAAACTTTAACTCAAAAAATGCCTTCCCCCTCACTCCCATGGTCCTCCCAACAATCCTGCTTCTGAAAAATATTTCCATACATATGCAAAGTATATTCACTGCAGCATTGTCTGTATTAGCAAAAGACTGAAAACAACATGAATTTCTATCAGTGCAGATCTGGTAAATAAATTAGAATGCAATGAAGTAGCGGAAAAGTAGCAGCAATTACATGGAGTGAGGCTGGTCTACATGGACTACTGTGCAGCAACTCTAAGATTTGTTAAGTGAAAACACAGGATGCAAAACGTGTGTATCATATGCCATTATTTGTATAGATTTAAAGCAATGTATGTGTGTACACACACACATATACACACATGTATGTGCAGTGTATGTCTGTAAGGATAGAGAAAGTTGGGATAAGGTAATTAGTTCTGGAGATGAGGCTGCATGGCTGTGGGTAGTGGTCAGAAGAAAAGACCTACTGTCACCTTGCCCTGTGTAGTTTATATTTTTGTCAATTTTTTATTACATATAATTACATGGACAAAAAAGACTTAAAAAATGAATCTGTCTTCATCTCATACTGTCTCCATCAGTGGTAAGGGCTAGAAGGCAACATACTTAAGTACATTTGTGCTTATATTTGTTTGAGAACTTCTGGACTAGTACATTTTTAGTTACATTGGATAAAATCAGGTTGTTCAGGATATGCAATATTTTTTTATTCAATGAACCAGCAAGATCTTCAGCTGAGGTTCAAAAAAGGATAGGGTTATTTCTGATGGCAATGGCATGTAGAAGACATCTGAGTTGAATGCCCTACTGACAATGCTAAGTTGAAAGAATATTTTATACGAAACTCATGCTCACCCTTTTCAGAGCTTGAGGAATAAAGTGAGTTTATAAATGTTCAGGTATAATTCTGAAACTTCAATTTAATATTTTAAGTAATAAACATTTCCTACTCATTAGGATTTCTTATGACTTAAGAAAACACTTTTTATTTAAACATGTCTGGGGGTATACTTAGATATGAGAGAATTCACCACATAAGTACTAAAATTGTTAGTGCTTTTTTTTTATTTATAGCAAAGAAGAGGCAGTTTCAACAGCTATGTGTACAGACAGCACCTGTGTTTCAGCCTGATTTCTGAAGAGACGTATGCAAGATTCTGTAACCCACACCTTGCTAAGTGAGCCTGTACAGAATCCAGAGTCACATTATTCAGTGAGATATCCCACAAGTTCTATGCAGAGCTGTGTGATATAGGCCGTGAGATGGAGACAACCCAAATATACTTGGGGAAGTCCTGAGAGAGGTATAATGTACCACACAAGCAGCTTTTGTAATGCCCAAGTCTGGTATGTATTCATCATTCAAAACTAACAATGATTACTGCCAAAGCCCACATTGTTTTCAGTGCTGATTTATATTGTGGTTGGTTTGGGGGTGAAGGGAGGAGAAGGAGAGAGAAAACGAGAGAGCAAGAGAGAGGCTAAATTTTTATACCAAATATTGGTCTCCAGTGTTCTCTTCTCTGCCTTACTGGAAATAGGATTATTTTGAACCCCTTCAGCAGGATCTACAGAGAGTCTACCATTGGCGTACCTGTGCTCAGGATGTCAGCTCAGAAGGTGAGCCATGGGGTTAAGGACAAACATGGACAACACTACTTCCCCTGTTTACAATAAGTACTCTTGTCCCTCTATAATTGGTGACTTCTACAGACTGGGATGTCATTTCCCTCTTTAGACCTGGAGAGCTATCCATTCCTCCCAAGTTTGGTTCAAATGTCCCTTCTCCTTGTTTTCTCAGCACCATTCTTTGTGCTACTGCAACTATGTTTACACACATCTATTGTAGCACTTCTGACAGATTTCTATAATGATCAGTTTATGTCTGTCTATAAGGATGAGAGGATGAGTATCGGCTTCACCATTGGACTATGAGGCCCATGAGGACAGGGGCCTTGACTTCCCATCTTTGAATCCCCCGCAGACAATAGTGACTTGGAGGGCACAATCTCCCTCAGCTTCAGTTTCCTCCTATGTAAGCAGAGAGAATAATTTTAATCTTGAAGCATTGTTTTAAGGATTAAAAATATATGCCCAGTGTCGAGGAAAGATGAAAACCAAGAGGGACTCAAGACCGGGAACACACTGAGTAACCTATTCTACTCTGGGTGGTCATATTTTGTCAGGCAGCCTTGGGAGCAGACAGAGAATGTCCACAGAAAGAAGAATAAACCAGACAGGCAGTGAGAAGCCAGAATAGGAAATGGAGTGAGTCATACATGGGTCTCCCTATTTCCAATTCCAAGTCCAGTCCACCTGCATTCTTCGGCATTAAAGCAAATGACCTTAAAGCATAACATGACTGAGAAAGAGAAGTTTTTATTATTTGTTAAGTGACGAACAGCTTCTAAAGAGGAGAAACACAGGAGCAAACTGGGAGGATCCTATATCACTGATGTTTATATTGTTGTACTTTTGAATATTTGAATGATATGTTATCAAACAACCGAGGTTTTTTTGGAACATAGCCAAACATAAAACATGCTGCTTTTGTGCACAGTGTAGACTGTGCATTATGACTTCTAGTTCTTGGTACAGAAATACACCCTGACTTGCCAAACATTCCCCATACAGCTTAGCTCACAGTTGAACACATAGATGATCCTCAATAACTTTATCAACATTTGTTAAAAGAATGAATCCAACTTTAATTAAGCCCTGATGCATGCATGCAATTCTTACACAAGGTAACAAGAGGTATATAGAGGTCAATGAATCATAGATGTTTATGTCTCTTCTCAATCTACGTACTCCACCTGGGTGATTCAACACATACCCAAACTCTCAACCACTACATACGTAATTCAGGCCTTTACCTTATTCTCCAAACTCTATTCCCATCACAAGAAGTAGCTGGGCATAATGGCCCACAGGCATCCCTGCCTCACCATCATCAAACACTGACCTTCAAATGTCCTTCTGCATCCCTGGACTCAGAATATGAGTGCCACCTCTTGCCATCCGGTCTACCTGCCTGGAACACTGTGGACCATTCTTGAGTCCTTAATCATCTTCCCTTCCTGCACTTAGGAAAGCACATGGTGCAGGTCAAAGGACCTGCTGAAAAGTCTGACCAGCCTGGTTTTGATTCGACCACTTATTAGTTCTGCGACCTTAAAAACGTTACTGTCCTGGGGTCTGATATCTTTATTTGTGAAGTGGGACTAAAATGCCTACTGCAGAAGGACGTTTAATAACTAGATATGACTTAGGTAGCATTGCAGACTCCAGTCCCATTTTCACCGTGGACTGTGTCATGTGCCTTTACTATGTCACAGGGCAAACAGCAGTTGGTTTATTTGTAATTCCTCACAAGACTAAACAAATTGAGAAGAGGACTCTGATACATTTAATACTTTGAATTTAAGAATTAGTAGTGTAGTTTCCCCTAAAAGCTTTGAAATTACATGTCAAAAAATTTGAATATATTTTTATATCGTCATAGGAGAAGAATGAGTAGATGCTTCTTACCTGAAAAAACAAAAAAAGCACGGGGAAGAAGGCAAAAACACAAGACACAAGAAACAGCGACAGAGTAAATAAAAATCTATCTTATTAGGCTTCCTCTATGTAGTTTGTATAAATTTGTATGTATATAAGGCACCTATTTTTCAAAAGCATTTGCAAAAAGTTAAGGAACATTATAAGAAGAGAATAATATGCTATAGCTTTCAGAGCGGAGGAAGACTACAAAATATCTTGCTTGACAATCTGAATCAGACGGAGATCCCTTAGACAATCAAAAACACAGTTAATATGAAATGTTTGGTCTGGCTAGCTGGGGGACAGGATGGTGAGGGAAGGCACGGCCAGGAATTTCATTTCTGTGACTCACTGCTCATACAAAACTGGTGGCTTCTGAGAAATACAATTTAGAAGGAAATATCTGTAATAAAATGTGTGGTGTCACAGTAAAAATAACATTCACTCAGATGGGGAAGCTTTCAATTACTTTCATTTAGAAAACAGAACTTTGAAATTCACAAGAGTCTACCTGCAGATCTCAGGAGGTTGATGTGAGCTCATTTGGTTATTGATTGGTTCATTCACCAAATATTTATTAAGTGCCATCTACAAGCCAAGGCTATGATAGATATGGTGGGAAAGAGAGACAATTAATAAGAAAAAACAATAAAATGTGATATATACTCTATTGAACATTATTCTAGAATGCTGTGGAAACAGATAGGAGGAATACTTAATCAATCTGGGGTTAAAAGGAAACACTTTTCTTAAGATTCAGGAATAGAAAGATTATCAGGGGGTGGGTAGTACATGCAAAAACTTAAAGGTGAGAAATATCTCAAATAGAGAAAACTTGAACTTCAAAATAAAACATCTAGAGATTATTATATACTATGATTTGTTTATCCACTCAGTTACTAGAACTCATCATTATTTGGATTGTTTCTAGTTTTGGCCACTGTAAATTTTCATTTCTCTGAAGTAAATACTTAAGAAAAGATTTGTGAGGTCATATGATAAGTATGTTCAACTTTATAGGAAACTGGCAAGCTGTTCTCAAAAGAGGTTCTGTCTTTTGCTCCTACACTTCACCGTGAAGGTGTGAGAGCTCCTGTTTCTTTCTAAACATCCTTGTCAACACTTTATTAGTCATTCTATAGTTTTAATTTTAGTCATTCTATAGTTCTGAAGTGGTATTTCATTATAATTTTAATTTATATTTCCCCCATGACCAGGGATGTTGAAAATCTTTTTTTTTAATATATTTTATTGATTATACTATTACAGTTGTCCCATCTCCTCCCCCCACCCCCCTCCCTGCACACCCCTTACCCCCACACTCCCCCTCTTTAGTTCATGTCCATGGGTCATATATATGAGTTCTTTGGCTTCTACATTTCCTATACTATTCTTAACCTCCCCCTGTCTATCTTCTACCT
>VMDR010032051.1:0-11840 GCA_007922815.1 Macrotus californicus
TGTTTGTAATTGTTCACTGAAACATTTTTATGATTACATCTTTAAAATCATTTTCTGATACTTTCAACATCTGTGTTATCTCAATGTTGAGATTGGTTTTTGTTTTGTACATTTAAATTGTGATTTTCCTTGGTCTTGATATGATGTATGATTATTTTAATTGTGCCCTGAATATTTTGAGTGTTGTGTTATGAGATTCTGGATATTATATCTTCTGTTTTTGCAGGTCTCTTCAAACACTGCACTTCAGTGGCAGGGGAAGTTGGTATTATTTCATTATGCCAGGTGGGAATAGATGTCCAGGTTCCCCATTTGGTCTCTCTTGACACCTACTACCTCTGGCTCTGCTGTCCCTCTCCAGGTTGCCTTCTCTTCATCTTTCAGAGTTGCCTTATTTGTGTGTGTGTGTGTATAACGTTCAAGATGTTTAGCTGTACTTAGTGAGAGGAATAGGAAGAACAATCTGGTTCTCCATATTGTTCCAGAACCAGAAGTAACAAATTAATCTTTACAGTAGCTCTCTGGAGCTCTTATTTTCTCCCATGAGATTAAATAACTTGCCCAAAATTATACAGCTGGTTAGTTGCTCGACCATCAGTCAAACCTGGGTCTCTTGGACTCGATATAAGATACAATACCATAGATAGTATAAAGCATTCTTCAGGTTAAGCTATTTTCAAGACGTTGAGGGAGTTAGAGAAAATCAGGCTTATAAACTCACATGCAGTCGACATTTTTGTTCTAAGTGACATCAGGTTAAAGTTTACACCACTTTTTATTTTTTATTATATTTTTAAAAATAGAACAATTATATTTCGATGCACACCTTCTTTACAACCAAAAAATAAAACACAGTAAAATAACAAAAACATGATGTTTCATTTGTAATGCATGAGAAATGGGTAACATTTTAGTCATAATGAGCTCTTAAGAAACCAGCCATTACTCCCGGGAGGCCTGGGACATGCTGTGGCGAGGCTCCTCCCATGCTCCTATGAGCGCTGAGTGCATGTGTCTGACTCCACACACCGTAGGGTGGATTAGAAATGTATTCATTAAAAGTCATCTTGTTGTGATTTTAAAGGACATGGTTGTTAAGTGTATACACCACTTTTTATTTTGAAGCAGTAGAAGGCTAACCTGCAGCTTTAGGAGTATGTGGCAAAGGAAAGAGAGGTCCTGACATTTATATACAGGGTTTACTAGATATAATGTATGGGCTGTAGAATCCCTGCCCTGGAGAAGGTCTTGTAGGGTGTAGTTAGAAGGATCAGAGGATAGCCTCCTCTGTCAAGGCTTTTGGGATGTCTCTTGGAGTGGCATAATTTTTAAAGATTTATTTTATTTTTATTTTTAGTGAGGGGGAAGGGGAAGAAAGAGCGGGAGAGAAACATCAATGTGAGAGAGAAACATTAATCGGTTGTCTCTCTCATGCTCCCTTACCAGGGACCAAACCCACAACCCACGCCTGTGCCCTGACCAGGAATCAAACTGGGGATCTTTCCCTTTGTGGGACGATGCCCAACCAACTGAGCCACACCAGTCAGGGCTGGAGTGGCATAATTTTTAAATAAATTTTTATTTTTTAATAATTATAGATTCACACAAAGTTGCAAAAAATTTTATGGGGCATGCCTGTGTACATTTACCCAGTTTTCCTTGTATCTTATGTAACTATAGTACAGTATCAAAACCAGGAAACTGACATTGGTTCAATCCACTGATCTTATTTTATTTTTACCAGTTTTATATGTACTCATCGTTATGTGTGTATGTATGTATATTTAGTTCTACACAGTTTTATCACATTTCTAGATTTGTTTAATTTCCACAATCAAAATACAGGACTATTTCTTCACCATTGGAGTAGCATAAGTTTTGCCCCAGCTCACCTGGAAGTTTGGAATGGCAACATGTACCAAAGAACGGGTGGTCAGTGTCTCCAGGAGGATTGCCCTGAAAATTTAGGATACAGTGGAAGGTCTGATAGGCATGATGTCTAGGACTGAGTTATGGGAGCTAAATGAAAATCTACTTTGGAAACAGAGGCATAGTGGTGAAACCATGGCTTAAAATCTTAGTTCTTGCATATACTAGCTCTATTGCTTTGGGTAGGTCATTTCACCTCTACACTTATGCTTTCTTAGCTATAAAACCGAAAGAATCCATATTTCATATGGTTGTTGTGAGAATTAATGAGAGAATGTCTGTAAAGCATCTATCATAGTCCTTGGCACATAGTAGATACTCAGTTTTGGCTATCACCTAGAACATTCATGCAATACCTATTTATTGAATATTTACTATTTGCCAAGGAGTGGGTCAAGAACCATGGAAGATAGAGATGAAGATATGGGCTGTCTAGATTATCTCAAGCTAGAAAATAAGATGGATTTATTAATTTATTCACTCATTTATGTACTCACTGACTCAATAGATATGGGCTGTGTTCCAGGCATTGGTTCTAGACACTGGAAGGGTGGGATACAGCAGTGAACATGAGACAGTAAACCAGCAGGTAAATATATAGTGTGTCTGATGATAAGAAGTGGTACAGAGAAACAGAAAGCAGGGTGAGCTGGAGCTAGAGTGCCACCCCCAGGGCTGGAGGCATGGTTATTTTATATAGGTTATTTTATAATCATATGGATGGGTAACACATGAGCAGAGGCCTGAAGGAAAGTGATAGAAGAAACTGTGCCAGTAAGTGGGGGGTGAGTGTTCCAGGTAGAGAAAATAAAGGACCTGAGTGGGTAGCACACCTGACATGCTACCATTCCAGCCAGGAGATAGTGCGGGTGAAGGGAGAACAGGAGAAGCTGATGATAGGGTTTTGGGGGTGGTGATGGTGCAGATCATGTAGGGCACTGACTCCTCAAGTGCGGTCTCTGGACAAGGAGAAATCAGCATCATCTGGAAACTGGTCAAGTAAATTCTTGCATCCTATCCCAGACCTATCAAATCAGAAACTCTGGAGGTGGGGCTTAAGAATCTGTGTTTTAATAATCCCTCCAGGTGATTCTGATGCATGCTAAAGTTTGAGAATCACAGGTATAGGGTCCTGTGGGTCGTTGTAAAAACTTGATTTTCACTTCAGGTGGGATGGGAACACAGAAGGGTTTTGAGCAAAGGAGAGTTGTGATCTGGTTTAGGCTTTGGCTGTTGTGATGACAGCCTCAAGGTGAGGCATCAGGGTGGAAGCAGGGAGATTTGGGGGGTTTCTGTAGATCATTATTCCTTGAAGTGTGGTCTCTAGACTAGCAGCATCTGCATCACCTGGAAGCTTGTTAGAAGTACACTCTAGACCTACTGAGGATGAAGGGATGAGGTACAGGAATCTGGCTGAACAAGCCCTCCAGGTGTTTCTGATGTCCCCTAATATTTGAGAAACACTGGTATAGTTAGGCAATGGTGGCTTGTAGCAGAGCCAGTGGTGATAAAAAGTGGTTGGATTTTGAATCTATATTGATTACAGGATTTACTGATGGATTGGGTTGGGGGTGTGAAAGAAATGACTCAAGGATGACTCTGTTTTAAGAAGGTTGGGTATACAGGGGAACAGAGTAATGGGGCAGTAACTGAAGGGGCCACAAGAGGATTTTTTGTTTGGTTGTTTTTTTGAGATTACAGCCTGTTTGTGTGCATGTGAGTACATATGGGGAGATTGTGTTGGTGCATGTAGAATTTAGTGACACCTGTTATTGGCAGTCTTATGTGCCAGGGACTAGGTAGACCAAAAAGAAACTTCCCTGGTGCACTGGAACTTGTTCAGTGTCCTTTGTACTCCTTCAAGTCCAGTGTGATGGGAGGTAGGAGGGGCTGCTGGTGGAAGTGGTGGGTGCCTCGGCTTCTATGGATGGTCCATCCCTGTTTTTGTAGATTATGCTTGGTCTGGTCAAGGTTGTTGCAGAAAAACAGAAATTGACTTATGTTTTTCTGGTATTTTTTGAATAATGAAGAATGGTAAAATATGCTCCTTTTTCTCTTTGTGAATGAAGATATTCTTTTTCCAGGGCACAGGTAGTGACAGGACCTGGCTCTTTGGCCACTCTCAGAGAGCAGAGGTTGAGGAGATAAGCCTGAGCAACCTTGTCACCTCTCAAGCTTCTCCAATCCTTGGCCTCCAAGTCAGTTCCACGCTCCTAGAAGAATTTAGTGCCCTTTTGTGTTCTCATAGCAGTTGACTCTGCTCACAACTCCACACTATATTCTAGTTACATATTGATGTGATATAGTGGAGTATAGTGGCATCATACAGATCTGAATTTTTTTTAAAGATTTTATTTATTTATTTTTAGAGAGAGTGGGAAGGGAGGGAAAAAGAGAAGGAAGGAAACATTGATGTGATGCGAGAGAAAATATTGATCGGTTGCCTTTCTAATGCACTGCGACTGGGGACTGAACCCACAACCTAGGTGTGTGCCCTTACATGGAATCCAACTGGTGACCTTTCTCTTTGTGAGACGATGCCCAACCGAGCCACACTGGTCAGGGCCAAATCTTCATTTTTATCCTGCTCTGCTGCTTACTAGCTTTTTGTTTTTTTTTTACAAAACAAATATGTTCCGAGGACATTTTTTTTTTTTCAGTGCTTTTTAGAGATAGAGAAAGGGAGAGAGAAACATCAATGCTAGAGTGAAGCATTGATCGGTTGCCTCCTGTATGTTCTCGTACTGGGGATTGTACGCATCTGTACTGGGACCAAACTGCAACTTGGGAATGTGCCCTGACTGGGAATTGAACCTGCAACCCTTTGATTATGGAATGATGCTCTAATCAAGTGAGCCACACTGGTCAGGGTTACTTACTACTGTTTTAATGGCCAACAAGTTATTTAGTTACTCAGATTTCTCATCTGTTAAATTAGAATAATATTAATGACAACGATAGCTAATACTTACCATCTGCCAAATACTCAGATCTTTACCTGTTTTATCTAATCTACTCACAAGAACTCAATGGGATGGGGTCTTATTAATAGTCTTGTTGTATAGATGCAGAAACTGAGGTACAGCAAGGCTAAGTAAATTGCCCAAGTTCACACAGCTAGTAAGTGGCAGAGGTGAAATTCAAACCCAGGCTGTTTGGTTCCCAAGTCAAACCTCTACCTTCAACCTCTGTGCTATAGTGCCTCTGAATACTATAGAGAATGCCTTGAATTTGTTGTGGAGATTGAACATGATAATATGTGTATAATTCATAGCTCAGTTTTCTCCTCAGTTCTTTCTTGCAGGCTTCAAGTTTACTCATTCATTCACCATTCCTTCACCCTGCATTATTTACTTTATAGTACTTATGAAACTTTTCTGGCACCACCTGTCTTTTTCCCCATCTAGAATATCCACTCCATGAGAGCAGTGGCCGTTCTTAATATTCATTGAGTTTATGCATTCACCTACCTAAACAAATATTTTTAAAAAGATTTTATTTATTTTTAGAGAGAGGAGAAGGGAGGGAGAAAGAAGAGAAACATCAATGAGAGGGAGGAAACATCGATTGGCTGCCTCTCACACACCCCTATCTGGGAACCTGGCCCACAACCCAGTGCTCTGACCAGGAATCAAACTGGTGACCTTTTGGTTTGCAGGCCGGCACTCAACCCACTAAGCCATACCAGCCAGGGCTACTTAAACAAATATCAATTGACTATCTACCATGTACCAGGCTCCAGACAGTTCTACACTCCTGGAAGAACTGAGTGCCCATTTTGTGTTCGCATAGCACTTGACTCTGACAACCCCACACTATATTCTAGTTGTATAGTGTTGTGATATAGTGTTTTTTTCATATTCAAAGGGAAAAAGGTTTAATATAAAGATTCAAGATTCATATTATGATAAATGCTAAAAATCAAATGTCCTTCTCAATAAGAGTTCAACTTTTGCATTTTTTTCTATTTAACTTAATCCTGCCATCATTTTGTGTGTGTGTGTGTGTGTGTGTGTGTGTGTATGTGTGTGTATGTGTGTGTATGTGTATGGGGGCGTTGCTTTTCTATTACTCCTTCCCTCCTTTTCTTGTCTATGGTTACATTTACAGATTCCCTCCCTCACAAAGTTAGGATTACATTAAAAAACTTAATACATCCTTTTTAAAAAAAGATTTTATTTTTAGAGAGAGGAGAAGGGAGGGAGAGAAACATCAATGTGTGGTTACTTCTCACGTGCCCACTACTGGGGACCTGGCCTGCAACCCAGGCATGTGCCCTGACTGGGAGTTGAACTGGCGACCCTTTGGTTTGTAGGCTGGCACTCAGTCCACTGAGCCACACCAGCCAGGGTTAATACATCCTTTAACTTTACCAACATCTAGGTAATATTTGTAATCTTCCTTTCCCCTCATCCCCAAGTATACTGTTAGCTGTCCATCTTCTTGGATAAAAATGTGGCATTTTATTTTTCAGCTTTCTATGTTGATTTTTGGTGTGGGGAAAAAATATAAAATCATCCACTGAGGGGCCTTGGCCTGGAAGATGCACCAGTACCTATCATGTACACATTGGGGATAATTCATCTTAATCTTAAGACCTGGTTTTGTGATAATTATCTTCTTTACTAAGGAAGCAAAATAGCATTGAGGACCCTTGTTCCCAGGTGATAATTATTGAGACAGTGCAGTCAGAAGCCTGATTATCATCTATCTGCCTTCCTAATGTGAGGAGTTATCTAGTCCAGTGCATGTTTGTTGAATTGGGTTGAATAATAAATAAAGCAAGACTGGGAGATGGATAAGGTGAGGACTTCTGATGTACAAGATAGATGTTGTCTGCTGAATGCAGTGGAGGCAGATAGCAATTATATGAGCAGTTGCAAAGCTATGTGGTGTGTGCTGAAATAGGGTTAGTATGGGGGGGGGTTGCCACGGTCTCAGGGAAGAGGGAGAGAGGAATGTTCAAGACACAGGGAGCCATGTGTGATGAGACCCAGAGATCAGAAAGGGCATGTCACTGAGAGTCCAGCTGGCTTTTTAGAGCAGGCCTGACTTCATGGGAATATGACTGCCATGTTCACACACAGCTTTATGTTTGGAAGGGGACCCCATGTTTGAAGTTTAATGCTCTGTGATTGTTGTCTTGAAATTCTTAATAATTTTACCTTTGAATTTGTGTTTTAAAAAGAAATCCTCACCTGAGGATATATTTATTGCTTTTAGAGAGAGAGAGAAAGAGATCTAGCAGTTGCCTCCCTCCATATGGGAGGCAACTTGGGGATCGAACCCGCAGCCTTTTGGTGCACTAGACAGTGCTCTGACTAGTTGAGCCACCCAGCCGGGACTGAATTTGTGTTTTATATGTGAACTCTAGTGAGACAGTGGAGTAGGTCTTGGGGGCTTAGAACTTGAGCTCATGTGTGGTCCTGCCTCCCTGAACAAGTTCTTGGTTCGCTGCGTGGGGAGCTGGGCTTAGGTGCAGAGAGTCAGGGCCAGGTGTATGCATCCAGCACACTGAGTCACAGGGCATGGCCCCTGGTACCTGTGGGAGCCTGTACTTGCTCCCCGGGCTCAAGGGAGCGTGCCAGTAAATAGCAAATCATAAGCCCCATGACAAGTTGAGAGAGTGAAACCATGGAAGAAAAGAAAAAGCTTTTTCTTTTTGTTTTGTGAACAGGGGGTCCCTGATTTTCATTTGCACCAGGCCCACAAATTACATAGCTGATGCTGTGTGTGAGGGACAAGGGGTGAGACCAGAGAGACAAGGACAATGATCATGTTGGCTTGTAGTGTGGAGGGCCAGTTGGGTGAGGGCAGAGTAGAGGCTAGGAGCCCAGTTATAAGGGTGGGACAATAATACCAGTTAGAGGTAATAGTGGCCTGGATTAGAAATGAGTATAACAAAAGGGTACAATTGATAGCTAATTAGGCAATAGAATTGATAATACCACATATACAGAATGCTTACTATGTGCCAGGCACTGCTCTAAATGTTTTATATAAATTAACTCATTTACTTTTCATAACAACTTTATGATGTACATATGCACAGTTTTTAACCCCACTTTAGAGATGAGGAAACTGGGGCAAAAAGGGCTTAAATAACTTGCCCAAGATCCCACAGCTAGTAAATGGCAGGTACAGCCAGGAAGTAAACCCAGGCAATATGGCCCTAAAGTCTAAGTTCTTGACACTCGAATGCCTACTCAGGGTGTACTGGAAGGAGAGAGTGAGAGGCGAGTCATCAGTGACTGCGAGGTTTCTGGTTTAAACACCTGGTGAGGTTATGGTACCAGTTGCCAAGAGAGGGAACAGACGGGGAGAAATGTAATTTGGACATGTTAAATTTGAAGTTGAGTGTAAGTTGAGTTATCCAGTAGAGATACCCAGGCAGTATTTTGAGTGAGGGGTCTGAAACTGTGCAGAGAGGTATGGCTTATAGTTTTAGGTGCGTAGAGGGCACAGGGGGCCCCTGGAATGTGTGAGATCAATGAGGGACAGTGAGGAGAGAAGGGTGCCTAGGCAGGAGGGCCTAAGAAACGACCATGTTTCGAGTGGACTGGTTAAAAAGAGTGCATTGGGAAACAGAAGTAGCCAGACATAATTCAGATCACATCACTCCCCTGCTCATAATCCTGTGGATTTCACCCAGTTCTTCTCTCAGGAAAAGCCAAAGACCTTTACGATGGCCTACAGAACCCTATAAGACATGAGCCCATTACCCGCCTGACCTATTACTATCTGTCCCCTTTCTGTTCTGGAACACTATCCTCCTCTCTGTTGCTTTAGTAACGTAGGCACACTCATTGCCACAAGGCTTTTGTACTCGATGTTTTCTGTAATTGGGATGTCTTTCCCTCATAGCCATAGGGCTTTATTTCCTATTCCCTTCAGGTCTTTATTCAAAATTCATTTTGTCAGTGAGTTCTTCTCTGGCTTCCCTACCTAAAAGGTCACCATCACTGCCATACCCCTAACTACCCCCATAAGTGTCTGTGTATATGGGTGGATACACCTATATAGATGCACACATATTCCCCCTCCTGCTTTATTTTTTTCTATTTAGCTCTTCTCACTATATAACATAATGGGTTGTCCAAAAAGTCCATGCGGTTTTTTCCATAAAATAAATGACACATTTTTCATTTTCACTAATAACTTTATTGATTTGGATATTTTGAGTATGTCAGATATCTCCATTTGATTGCTGTCAATTTCAGCTGGTCTACCTGACCGTGGAACATTGTCCAGTGAGAAATCTCCAGCACGAAATTTCACAAACCACTTTTGACACATTTGATCAGTCAGAGCACCTTCTCCATACACTGCACAAATCCTTTTTTACATTTCAGTTGCATTTTTACCTTTCTCGAAATAGTAAAGCATAATATGCTGAAAATGTTGCTTATTTTCTTCCATCTTCAATATTAAAATGGCTACACAAAAATTCACTAATTTTCATGTTTTTTTAAATGCACTCTGATGTGACAGCTGCCACAATACAATCTAAGAAAATTGTTTTGAATGTACTTAAAGACAACTAAGTGCTACTAGAGCCATCTTATGGAAAAAAACCAAATGAACTTTTTGGCCAACGCAGTACAATGTATTTCACTGATTATATTGATGTAGCTTGTTTCTTATCTGCTTTCCCTACCAGAACGTCAGCTCCATGAAGGCAGGACTTTTTGTATCCTATGTTCTGTTTCTTTCTCTCCCCAGTACCTAGACCAGGGCCTCACAGCTGCTCCTTAAGTGTTAGCAGAAGGAATGGACACCAGGGAAATGGGGTGTTCTGGAAGTCAAAAGTAGAAAGCTTGTCAGGTGGAGAGAGCAGAGGGTTGGCACTGTGGTAACACTGCTAAGAGGTTGAGATAAAGGAGAGAAATAAGTATTACATGTATAAACAGGAAGATCAGAATATTGGTGAGATCTGTTTGAAAGAAGGTGGGGACTAAAATCAGACTGAAGCAAATGGATGAGGAAGTGTACACAGTGACTAAAAACTTTTTATAGGTTTGGCTCTGATAGAACATTTCTGGGTACTACCTGGTGGATGGGAGTAGGATGGAGACTTTTTACTGTATATACTTCTGTACCTTTTGAGTTTTGTACCATATGTAATTGATGTCTATTCTTTAAAAGTCATTATGAAGCTGCATAGGTTTAACCAAAGAAGACATTTGGCTGTGAAGTGGCAGGCAAGAGGAAGGGAGGGTCTTGTCTTTGATATCTGTAAAGATCCAGTGAACTTGTTTAAATGCTATTGTGAAGGAAGAAGGTAGAGGGGGAATTGAAGATACTGCAGGAAGAAAGGATAATTGATTGAGAAGGTTAAAAAAAGATGTGACCCAGGACTTCCAGCCAAGATGGAGGCATAGGTAGACACACTGTGCCTCCTTGAACAATCAAAAGAAGGACAACAACAAATATCAAAACAAAAAACAACCAGAACTGACAGAAAATTGAACTGTATGGAAGTCCGACAACCAAGGAGTTAAAGAAGAAACATTGATCCAGACCGGTAGGAGGGCGGAGACGGGCAGCCGGGCGGGGAGGACTCGAGGGAGAGGACTTGCAGCAGAGCGGTGGCTGGTGGATCCAGGCGTGCAAGGCGCTGCCAGTGGACTGGGCGAGGTGGCTGCTGGCGGACCAGGCCATCCTACACCCACGTGCAGATAAACCGGGAGGAACAACTGGCGAGTGAGACAGTCCCCGCAACCCAGAGTTCCAGCGCAGGGAAATAAAGCCTCAAAGCCTCTGATTGAAAACTCCTGTGGAAGTTGAGGTGGCGGCAGTGGGAGAAACTCCTAGCCTCACAGGAGAGCTCGTTGAAGAGACCCACAGGGTCCTAGAGCATACACAGCCCACCCACCAGGGAATCAGCACCAGAAGGGCCCAATTCGACTGCGGGTGGCACTGAAACTCACTGAAAACCGGCAGAGAGCAGAGCAACCACCATCGTTCCTTCTTGGATCCCTCCCCCACACACAGAGTCACAGTGAGGTGGCTGCCCTGCCCTGGTGAACACCTAAGGCTCCGCCCCTTACTATGTAACAGACATGCCAAGACAATAAAAATGGCCCAAATGAAAGAACAGATCAAAGTTCCAGAAAAAATACAACTAAGCGATGAAGAGATAGCCAACCTATCGGATGCACAGTTCAAAACACTGGTAATCAGGATGCTCACAGACTTGGTTGAATTTGGCAACAAATTAGATGAATAAATGAAGGCTACAATAAAGGAAAAGAAGGAAAATGTACAGGGAACCAACAGTGATGGGAAGAAAACCAAGACTCAAATCAATGGTGTGGACCAGAAGAAGGAAAGAAACATTCAAGCACAACACAATGAAGAAACAAGAATTCAAAAAAATGAGGAGAGGCTTAGGAACCTCTAGGATGTCTTTAAACGTTCCAATATCCGAATCATAGGGGTGTCAGAAGGAGAAGAGGAAGAGCAAGAAATTGAAAACTTATTTGAACAAACAATGAAGGAGAACTTCCCCAATCTGGCAAAGGAAATAGACTTCCAGGGAGTCCAGGAAGCTCAGAGAGTCCCAAAGAAGTTCGACCCAAAGAGGAACACACCAACGCACATCATAATTACATTACCCAAGATGAAAGATAAAGAGAATCTTCAAAGCAGCAAGAGAAAAGGAGACAGTAACCTACAAAGGAGTGCCCATCAGACTGTCAGCTGATTTCTCCAAAGAAACCTTACAGGCAAGAAGGGGCTGGCAAGAAGTATTCCAAGTCATGAAAGGCAAGGACCTCCATCCAAGATGACTCTATCCAGCCAAGCTATCATTTAGAATGGAAGGGCGGATAAAGTGCTTCCCAGATAAGATCAAGTTCAAGGAGTTCATCATCACCAGGCCCTTATTATATGAAATGTTCAAGGGACTT
>VMDR010032052.1:0-11847 GCA_007922815.1 Macrotus californicus
GGTGTCATCCTGTAAACTGCTAGGTCACAGGTTCGATTCCCAATCAGGTCACAGGCCAGGTTTGCTGGCCAGGTCCTCAACTCGGGGCACGCCAGAGGCAACAGATCAATGTTTCTCTCCCTTTGTTCCCCTCCCTTCCCTTCTCTCTAAAAATAAATAAGATAAAATCTTAAAAAGTAAAACATTAGGGGATGTTAAGGACTGTGGCAAACTGGAGATGACTATGTGGACCCATTGTTACAAATCACCTAATTTTTTTTTTTTAAAAGTAAGAAATTTTACATAAAAATTTGTTTAATCATATGTTTAAGTTACCTCAAAACACTGTATTGGGAAAAAGAAGTCATGACAATAGATTGGGTTCAGCTCACCAGAGAAGAAATATCTGCTTTAAGGTCATCTGTCGATGGCAACTGTAAACCAGGAGAAAAATCAGAGAAGGAAAACTCATCCATCTCTCCTACAACGTGATTCATCCTTTCAAAAGTCATCTGGTTAATAGGGATAGATGCTGCCCTTATGGTAATTTGAAGAGTGTTTAAATCTTGAGACAGTCCCTTCTTTGGGGTATTTCATTTTAATTTTTTTAAAAAGTAGCTTTCTATGGTATATTAAACATAAATTAATCACTCTAATATTCTGGGTTATTTCTTCTTCTGCTGGCTCAGTCCAATATCTCAGAAGACGATAGGTGGACATTCCCAAGGAGGAATGGAGGCAACGGAAGAGTCACGTGCAGGAGGCCCAATCACCACAGCGGTCGTCAATCCTTTCCCAGGGAAGGGCAGTCAGTGAAGGTCTAGGTCTGGTTAAACCCAGAAGTTTCAGCCTTAATTCCTACTGTTACTTTTTTCCCATCTTGGGTTAGATTGAAACTCCAATCTATTCTTCCTAATGGCCCTTTCTTACATCCATTTATCTTTTCCAAAAATAAGTGCATACACTTAGTCCATTTCTCTACAGCCAGCAGACCATGGGACAGACATGGAACACTCAGCAAAAGGGGACAAGCTGACAAGACGCCAACTTGTTTTCACTTGCAGGTTAAATATACAGATTGTCTTATCTATACAGCCTTCGCTATCATTCGTTCAATGTCTATTTCAGCACTAAAAACTCCTTACTGACTGACCCCAACTTAAATACACAGCCTTTGAAGACTCCTGAAGGAAGCAGGTTTCCTAAAATCTAACGAAAGGACCCAATCCTTTCAATATATTTATGCATTTACTAGAAATTCCTGGGGTGCTAAATCCAGTATTAAATCTAGATTAACAGCTCTAAAAAAGAGAGATAGGGAGAAAGAGAGAGAACAAATCCTAAAATTATCTTGCTGACCATTGCCAATTCACATGAGAGTTCCTGTCTATATACTAAAGAATGCATGTACATGTACATATAATTTACTTGAAAATCTGGCCAAATCTTTACTGATTATTTAATAATAAATTACTCCTGAAGGAGGTACAAAGTTAAATTTAAAGACCTATGGATATCCTTTAACCTCCAAAGAATTCCTCAGATTCCCACTGAAATTGTGATATATTCCCAGCATTTCTTGCCACCCCCCCCCCCCCAGAAATGAATGAATGGGAGCCATGCGAACTGCTTGGTTTAAAATTTCACTTTATCAGTTGCTGTCTGGAAGTGTTCTAATAATAGGCAAATGGAAGCAGAAATTCATATTGTTTAAGCCTCTTTTTTAAAGTGGTTAAAGCCCATTTTTTAAAGTTATGTTTGATTTTTTTAAGGACAAGAGGTCAACAGAAAATATAAATATTGGAAGTAATACCTAACATTATGTAGGCAGTTAGTGGAAAACAGTGCCAATCAGAAGTGGGGACACTGGGATTCCATGGACTTGCTATTTCATGCAGAAATTATAAATCAGAGGAGTCAGGAATGTTGTCAAAGGGACAAGGGCAGTGTGACAACTCCATTGGTGCTCAGACAGCACTGAATTTGGTATCCACTTCTCTTGCCAGGGACCATCCTGACCCAGCGGGAACTCCCTGAGCTGCTGTAAAAAGTGACTGCCAGGCACCAGGGCAGCAAAATCAGTGGTGATTATTGTCAACAGCCCACTGAAGACCAAAAACAGGTAACACATACTGACCAAAGAGACCCCACAATTAGAGAGTCCTCCTTTGCTAATTCTTATCTATGACAAAAGAAATCACACATTTCAATACAAATAAGCAAAGATAACATTTAACCATCAATTAAATATTTAGAATGTTAAAGGCACTGTGCCAGGCACTTTACAGGCACTATGTCAATAAACCCTCCAGACGCCCTATGAGACTGCCGTTCATGTCCTCATGGTCAGACTTCACGGAGGTCCCTGGAGATTAAGCGGCCTGATGGAGCTCACACCACCAGCAAGTACCCAAGCTGCGACCAAACCCACATCTTTACCCAAGATGCTTCCACAGTTAGAACTCACACACACAGAATTTTCAAGAATTAACATTGATATTTTTTAAACTGAATTCTCATCACAAGAGGACTTTCATTTATATCATTCTATCTCAAACCTGTAAGAAAAATTCCCAGAAAGAGAAGACTCGCCTATTTGGGAATTGTACATGGTGAGTTTTAGACCAATAGAGCCCTGAGTGATAAGAACAGAGCTCCCATTTAATACGACACTATTAATTTCAAAGACAACATTATTCACCAAACATAAGAAACATCTGATTACTGCGTCAAGCCTTTTAAAATGTGTGAATGGATGGATGAGTGGATGGACGGACAGGACAGACTGTGCAAAATGAATAACAAAGGCAATTTCTTTAGATGAGCGACAAGTCAACCTTTAGGTCTAATCCACTTAGTCACCAAGTATGCCTTGAGTTAGCACCCAGTAACACGCTAGTCACCGGGGATCCAAATGGCCCCCAGACAATTATATAACGTTGCTCCAATTGTACAGCTCCATAGGGGTGAGCAAAGCACTGTGGGACCATGGCAAGGTGGTGGTGCTATAACCCTGTCCTGAAGACACCAAGGTCACCTTCCCTCACAGCTGGCAAATGTCTACAGCTCCAGGTGAGTGCCATCAGTGAACTGCAGGACTTGAATGCATGCTTCGGCTGCTCTTTCACAGCCACTTGCTGCCACATGTGGCCAGGCCTTCCAACTCTTCTGAAAGCCAGGAAATGAAGCTTTTAGATGAGTAGGTGGCTGGGGTCAGATCTCAAAGGCCCAGGTGAGTCATGTCAAATTAGAACCAATTAAAGGTTTTAAACAAGGAAGTGAGGTCATAGAGTCTGCTTATGAACATCGCTCCAGCTCCATGTGACAGGTTGGAAATGGGTGAAGGTACGAGCCTGAAGTTTCACTTAACCAGTTACTGAAAACACACACATGCATTAGCCCATGGAGCCAGCCTCATCAGACCTCCTAAAAATAGATTCTGCATTCCCTCGCAATTTTCTAACTTGAGAAAAACTCACTGCAAGCAATAGTGTTTTCAAAAGCCCTCCAGTTTTCTTTTCCCTTTGTGTCAATGGCTTCAGGCCCCATCTCCTCACTCCAGCACTAAAGTGTTTAAATCACAAGTTTACATCGAAACCAGCACTCATCCTGTCAATATCCTGCAAGAAGACTTGTAATGATTTTTGTGTTTATCCAAAGCCTTGAAAGTGCACTCGGAAAACACAGGTACTCCCACCTGTACACACACACACACACACACACACACACACACACACACACACACAACCAACCAGCAGCCCATATTCTTCTTTCTGCCAGGAAACACCAGGGATCAGCTTCCAGTGGGGGTACCTTTAAGGTTTTTATAATGATCAACTGATAATGACACTAATGACAGATAATGACACTAAAAACATCTTCTACATCCTAAACATTGTGCAAGGTACATTTTGTATGTCACCCTAACATTTGATTTAATCCTGGCATGAATACTAGAAGGTTAGAAGAATTATTATCCCCATTGTCCCAGTGATGCTTTGAGTGGCTAATGAACTGGCCAAAGGTCACTCTCCCACTATGATGCTGAGACCTGGACCTGGACAGCCTGACTCCCAACCATTTCTAAATGCCATGCCCACTATATCAAGAGCAAGAACAACAAAGGTTCTTCTTCAAAGGCTTCTGTTGTTATGTATCAATGACAAGAACAACAGCAACAACACACATTACCTAGACAGTACTAAGGGTATATCAGATACCATGTCAAAGGTTCTACACCATCACATTTAATTTTAAGAGATGATTCTCACAATCCTTGTGCCCATGTTTTGAAACAGTGCATGTATTTTTTTCCTTTTAGAAAAATCCAACACATCCCAAACATGCTTCTCACTTCAATAAATCTTTTTTTTAGAGAGAACAAATAGGGCTTTGGAACATGATGCATCAGGGTGTGAACTGTGACCTATACCATGAATTTTTCAAGTGGACTTTGGCAAGTTTTATGATCTCTGAAACTCTCTGTTCTCATCTAGAAAGATTACAATGTCTTTTCACAGGACTCTTCAGAGGTTTACATAAGATACCATGTGTGAGTAAACGTGGTGCATCGCCCAGTACTCAGAATGGTAATTGTACAATGACTGAGCATCATCTTATGCAAGAGAAGACCTACAGCCAAACTGTTTCATGTGTTCTCACCCTTTAAAGGAATTCCACTCTGTAAGAACTGTCCTAAGATTCATCATCAGATTTCCACTGGATTCTGCCGAGTTGGTTAAGTTTCTCTGTCCCTGCATCTCTGAAAACCTAATAGAATTTGTCATACAATCGGAATGCAGAAAACAGGCTTAAGAAGCTGCTGTTAATTGAAGAAACCTGCTGATTGACAATATGTCTGGAAAATGACTGTAAACAAACTCTGAAACATCTGCCCACATAAATGTCTGAACACAGATACGAAGATTAGCTTTTGAAGAAAGGAGGGTAAATGAGAGGCAGTGTAAAATAAGCCCTATTTTATGAACCGCTGAAAAAAGCCCTAACTGCGTTCTATTCACGAAGCTATCTGCCTGCATTCCTGGCTGCTCGATACATGTAGGCAGACGAACATGAGTCGCAGCTGCCCACTATCACCGCCCCAATTTTCTCGAGATCATGTATTAAAATAATGTGTCTCTATTCCTGTGGTGATGACAGTCACACCCTAGTGTAAAAGTTCTGTTCTTTCACAACCTATTTACTCACTGAACTGCATATCAAGTTTCTACTACGTGCCTAGGACTACACAGTAAGGAGGTAGGAGAAGTTTCCTAATAATTTACCCACTCAGTTCATATTCCACCATCCCCCTTCTAAATCAACCAAGAAAAATATTTCAAAAGCAGTCCTAATACTGTCTCTGCCAGTGTTTTAAAAAAAAATTTAAAACCCATTCCCACTTGTCTCATTAAGGCTTTTCTTAAAGTAATTTTTCTGCATCTATATTTAGTATATATTCATTTTCTTATGTTGGTTCTCAAATCTTGAGTGGGATATATTTTAATATAAGAAAAGAAAGGCTGGGGAGAATTCATTTACACAAAAGAAAAATATATATCCAGAAGACACAGTTACCGTGTGCGGGCTTTGTTCTTCTACTTCTTAAAATCATGACACTTCACACTTCCTCCCCAGAATTCTGGTAAGGAGAAGCCTTACCAGAATTTTTTTTGTTGTGTTTTTTTAAATACTGCTTTCAAATTGTTCATTATATTACAAATCAGTTTTTAGGAGAGGTCAAAAACATGAGCATCCATGAACAGAAAAAAGGAGAGCTGCCTCTGGAAAATACTTACAGCAGTTTATTCATGGCCGGTTACCTTCACATAGTTCTCAAGTGTTAGAACCGAACGAACGCCCTATATCCGAGGGTTTTTAGGGCCAGAGGCATGTTACAGTACCCTAGGCCATCCACCCAGTGTCTCCCAAAATACACTGCACAGAACCACTGTGCATGGGTCAGAGGATGTGACTCCACTACTTAGGCCCGATCCTGGCTTCCCTGCACGCAGAGGGCCAGCGGGTGTGTGACACCCAATGAGTGCTCAGGAACTACCTGGTAATGAATGAAAGGGAGACATCAGCATAAACAGAAATGGGCCAAAAAAGATCATGGTGGTACCTGGTCTTTAATGAATGTGTCTGATTAGAATGAACTCTTATGTAGCTGACAGTACTGATGCAAAGGTCTCAATGGTATAGAAAAATACTTACAGGACAAAGACAGGGATGCCCACTTTCACCTCTCTTATTCAATACAGTACTGGAAGTCCTAGCCACAGCAACCAGACAAGAAGAAATAAAAGGCATCCAAATTGGAAAGGAGGAAGTAAAAGGTGGTCTTTTTTCGCAGAGGACATGGTATTATACACACAGAATCCCAAAGATTTCACCATGAAACTGCTAGGACTAATAAATGAATTCATAAAAGCAGCAGGACACAAAATTAATATCCAGAAGTCAGCTGCATTTTTATATGCAGTAGTTATATATACAATGTCATGCAACCATCACTGCTATTTATTTGCAAAATATTTCCAATAATATCTCAATAAAACTGGTGGGAAAGCCCTTTTACATTACCTCAAAAAAAATTCTGTCATTTTAAGCAAAAATTCCACATTCTCTCCCTTCTCCCAAACCCTGGTAATCTGTCCCTATGAATGTGTCCATTCTACAGACTTCATGTAAGTGGAATCATATACTATTGGTCCCTTTGTGTCTGGTTTATTTCAACTGGAATAATGTTTTCAAGGTTCATCTACAACTGATATTTTTAAATATATTTTTGTATATGTGATTGTTTCTAGTGAAAATGTTATATATGGGAAATTGTCAGGCTTTGTGTTTGAAATAAGGAGTGAGATTTGAGGGAAGGCGTCCCCGCATATGAACAGGGCAGACACAGGTGCAGAGGGCAGACGGGGGCCTCCGCAACATGTGGGGGTGAGTGCCAATAAGCAGTGCTCAGCATGTCAGACTGCACTCTGGAATTAGCCTAACAGAGAATGTACACAGTCCAGAGTATCTTCCATAGCTCTTACCTCAAGATCCACTGCACCAAAAAGAAGCACAGAGCATTTTACTTACAATTGAAGCCCTAATTTTGCAGGCGAGCGTATTTTGCATGATTTGGCAGGTTACGAACAAATGCAAGAAGACAGCATCTGTCAAATTCCTTAGGAAACCAGGCAGAACCAAATGTAATTCCTTACCTGAAAAACATAAACACATAACACACATTAAAATTCAACTGCTATAATTCTATATCTTTCTTAGTCATTTCAGCCACATGTTTAATCAGTGATTTCTTCCTCTCATGGCAGGCTGGCAATGGCACATGGAGATAGAATTCTTAATTCAATACACATTTATTCCTGAGCCCAGACTGTTTTGCTGTAACGTCCCCATCTAGGATATAAACTCAATAAGTGCTTCTAATCAGGTATGTGAAGTCACTGTGTCAAACATAACTCAGAGGTGACAGCAATTATTAACAGTGTAATTAGTCATTTCCAGGACACAATACTCAAATAATCAAATGGACACTCAACTCCCTCTTGAAATGCCATCTAACTCCTAAATCCATCCACTCACTAGTTGAATATCCATCCATTCACTCAGCACATCTCCTGAGCACGAACTATGCCTATTGATGATACACAGAGAAAAAGCATGATTCCAGTCATCAAGGACTTCACAGTCTAGTGTAGAAATAAATTATGTGCAAGCTTCTTTTTCCCTCTTCACTAGTAAATTCCAAATTGACAACAATTATATTTGTTTCCATTTCTTCTGCCTAGTCAATCATTGATTCAGTAAGCATACGAAAGGTATTTGTGCTAGGACTACATACACAGTGAACAATCCTTGCCCTTGGAGAACTCACGGTCTAGCAGCAAATACAGGTATTCTAACATAAGCACATGTGTGATGGAAAGACAGAACAGAGAGGTCTAGTCTAAGGAAAGAGAGGCCTCCTTGACAATACACACCTCAACTGTGACCTACAGGATAAACAGGAGTTAAAGGAGGCGCCATCTGGGTGCATGGAAGTGGTTCTCACCGTGTGGTCAGGGGGTTCCCCAGGCCCTTTTGGAGGACTCACAAGCTTGAACCGTTTCCTAATAATACAAACACACACACGACCTTTTTGCTCTCATTTTCTCACCAGTAGACAGTAGTGTTTTCTAGAAGCTATGTGACTAGTGACATCACAGCAGACTGAAGCAGAAACAATTATTAGATGCCAGCTGTCTTCTATTAAACCAGACCATAATGTAAAGGTTGGCAAAAATGTGAAATACCTATCATAATTTATAATTTCTCGGTTTCAATTTCTAAAAAGATATACAAAAAACAAAAGCCCTTTTGTGTTCTCAAATATATTTATGAGTGTAAAGCATTAAACTATGGACTTTAAATAATAGATTGATACTGATTTATCAATTGTAACAAATGTATACACTAATACAAAACTGTTGGGTGAGGGGAGATATGTGGGAACTCTATGTACTCTCTGTGAAACTTTTCTGTGAACCTAAAACTGCTCCAAAAACTGAAGTCTATTAAAATACAAAGACAGAGCACAAAAGTGCTAAGATCGAAAAGTTTGCAAACTCCTGACCCACAGAAAAGCAGAACAGAAGCTGGGAAGGCAGGTGGACTGAGGAAGCTCTAATCACTACGAGAAGCGTGGTAATTAGAATGAAGGTGTGGCTGTAAGAAAGCTTTCAACGACACACTATTTTCCAGCATGACTGCCAGAAACAGGATGTCTTCTCCTCAAATAACGACATCTAAGAGGGACAAAGAAAACGTGAAAGTCTCAGAGACAGTCAAGCGCAAGGGCTGATGCACCTTAGTAGCAGAATTTAGACATTGAGTCTGTTCGTGCTTACTCTGAGCAAGATTAGGAAAATTAAGATTTTTGAAAAATATACAGCAGGTAATTCAGAAAGTATTCTCAAAGAACCAGAGAGAGGAGCAGCACTAAGCCAGTTCATGTCCACTGAAGTGACATTCTCCTGTGGCAAAGAGAAGGGAACTGAAGCCATGAGTGCAGAGACATCTCGATTCCCAAGTTCAAGGCTTCTGGAAATGAGCAATGCAAAGCCCAGAGGAGGGTATAAGCCGTTCTGACTCTCTTCTGGGGTAGGAATTTGAAAAACTGAGCAGTGACCCCCAGAGAGTGCAGAATGCAAGGCACATGAAATTATGTGTCATTCAGACACAGGATGATATATTTATAAATTTCTACCTACTGCTTTGTACTGCTACACAATACAGGCAGGCTAGGTTCAGCTGCTGGTTCATTCATTCAAATGATATTTATTAAGCCCCACTGTGTTCCAGACCTGACATCAAGGACCTGGTGATCAATCTGGAGAAACTGGTTAAAAAGAAAGAGGTTGGTATGTTATGAGAGAGATAAAGGACACTATTAGTATTCAGAGGAAGGACATGAGGAACATGTCTCTCTGGAGGAGCTGCTGTCAAAATTGAGGCCTGGTTGACAAGTAATATTTGGCCAGATTATGAGTAGAAAGACGGAAGGCACAATGGTGTTGAGACTGGGGGAACCACATGTGCAAAGGGGCAGAACAACAGAGGATCTCAAAGGACTTCCAAGAAGGGAGACGAAAGCAGTGGCAGGAGAGTGGGCAGGAGGGATGGCATCCTGAGCTAGGCCAGCAGCAGCGGACAGAGAGAAGTCAGTGGGCTCTGAGGTATTTTGGAATGGCACTGATGGGCTCTGAGAATAACTGGATGCATGGAATAATAGGGAGAAGCACAAGGTAAACAATCAAATCTTTATAGTGGAAACATTAATGGGCTTCTACAACTCCGTCACGAGAGTAGAAGTTGGTAGCCAGCAAACCCTGGCAAAGGTAGTGCTACCGATTAAATGAAAGAATGCTGAATTAAAAAAGACCTGTTGTTACTATTATTATCATAGCTGTCCTTGTAACTGAGCATCAGACCAATTAAATAAGATGACTTTAACTCTGTTTTATATAAATCATGACCAAAATCAGCTTTAAAGCTGTGCTCTTGGCCAATCATCTATTATGTGAGTGAGGTTAAAGGTTATAGCCAGGAAGAGCTGACATTACTTAATCAAATGTTGGCCACACAATCAAAGGGGAGGCCTCAAGTTATATTCCAAATCTTCATTTCAAAATGTTTTGTTTTTCCCCCCTCAGGTAAGGTCCAGCTGATATAGATGGAACATACACTCTTCCCACCTGCTCTATAACCTTAGGGGGAGCATTTAAAGTCAAAATGATGATCAAACACAGACGGGGTTGGGAAGTCCACAGCACACGGGGAAATCCAGCCTCCCGGAAGCCAAGGCTCTGGTTAGGGGTGGGCAGAACAGGAAGGGGTCCAGTGGTTGCTGAAGCCAGGACACATGCCACCAATTAACCTCAGAAGGCAACGCCCTCAGGCAAATACCAGAACAAGAGGAGTGGGTAACTGGCAAAATCATGGTCAGAGATGCAAAGCAACCACCCTGTAATTCTGTCAAGTGTCCCTGATGGACACAGAAACAGATATCTGGAGGTACAAATGTCACAAAGGAAAAGACGATTTAAAAGGGTGATCGAGGAACTGAGATTTAGAATTAGAGAGGCAAGAAAGGAATCTTCAATACTGCCTCTCAAGTAGAGATCCATTGTCGAGACAAAATCTGGCATTAACAGATGAACAAGAGAATGAGTTCAAAAAATTTATAAAAGACCTCACAACATGAGTCTTCTAAATTGTGGTTAATTTAACAAATACTGGTTTATAAACATTTTAGAAACCCATGCAATATAAGTAGTGCCTCTGAGCATCAGAATTAGTTCAAAATTTGCTATGTAGATTAGAGTTTCTCCACATATGGTCAATGGACAGCCTATATGTGTCTCACTTGAGGCATCTGTGGAAAATGCACATCTTTAGGACCAAATTCAGATCGTTTGCTTTAGAATCTTTGGGTCACAGAATGTGAGTTTTCTACAAGCTCCCTAAGGTTATTGACATACACTAAAATTTGAAAGCCCCCAGGGGGAAGCAAGTAGACCTTGAAGGAAGGGCTCCTACATACTCCACTGTTCTCCATCAACACAGAAATAAAGTACCGTTTGGAATTTGTGTAGCCAAAGAAAGAATTTTACAACAGGAGGTGTCAATGAACATTGCAATGAATTATCAAAGGCGCTTATAAAAAATCTCTGAACCTTTCTTTATATTAAGATGCAGTGGACAAGTTATGTAACCTCTCTGAGCCTCAGTTACCTTATCTTTAAAATGGGGATTAAAAATAGCATCATGAATTTGTTATGAGGATTGATGTAGCTAATACATTTACTATGTGCACAGTGTCAGGCATACACACAAAGCTATGAACTATACAATATAAGCAATGATTATATAATATTTGGTTAAAATGGTATAACTAGTTCTTCATTCAAAAGAAAAAAATGAGTGTCCGTTACACTTCTGCCTTTACATTTGCCCTAACCAGCTCAGAAGTGCTCTGAAATAAAAACAAGAACCTTCAGCAGGCAATGGCTCATGACGAAAGAAAAAAACTGCCCTGCCCCCTGCTGGGCAATGGAGTAATAACAGAAAGAGAAAGAGAAAAATGTCTGTAGCATCACACACAGCCTGGCTGCAGTGTTTTCATTATGTGGCATGGTCAGATTCAAAGAACAGTGTCTCCCTTTGTCTACTTTGATGTCCCTTTCCAATCTAAGATTATGATGTCACACTGACCTTTGGAGAAAAGGGCACTGTTCCACACGGTTCTGATAAGCTGCTTTCTAAAAAAATACTTCCTAGCAGTGCTTCTTACCAAGAGAACAAGATGATGAT
>VMDR010032053.1:0-11840 GCA_007922815.1 Macrotus californicus
ATGTGTCATGCATATATGTATACATATGCATGTGTGTGTATATGTACTTTTAAACCCTTAACGTGTAGACTTATCTACATAGTTATTCTTCGTAGCACTTCAGTTACTGCATTCTTTGTCTCTATGACTTCTGTTACGTACTTTCTTGTATTTTTTATCTTTCTGCTGAATTTCTCACCGTGTTCTACATTCTCCCAAGTTTTTTGAGCATCGTTATGATCATTATTTTGATCTGTTTATCATGTAAATTACTCATCTCCATTTTATTAAGGTACTTTTTCTGGAGTGTTATCTTGTTTTATCACTTGGAACATATTAACTTGTTTCCTTATTTTGCTGGCCTGTCTTTGTTTCCATGTAGCAGGTGAAACAGCCTTCTCTCCCAGTCTGGAAAGACTGGTGCTGGGCAGGAGATGAAGTATTGTTTAACTTTGCGCTGGCTCGTGTTGTCTCTTGAACTGACTCTCTGATTGTGTTAGAACTGTGGGGCCCGGAAAGGCCGTGTCTCTGGCCACCAGCGCCTTACACTTAACGGATCCCTCCTCTGTGAGCTGTGTGTACCCGGTAGCTTTGATGGGGCCACGGGAGTGGCATGGGCGATGGGGTGCTGGCGGGGCTGTGTAAATGGTGTGTTCTTTCAGTGCTTGGTGTAGATAAATTCCACTGACAAGCCTTTCATTTCACTATTTATTTCTTCCTCTGGAGTTAATGTATTGTTAAAACCCATTTGTGAAACTATTTTAGTTATTAAATTTACCTTTTTCTGTTTTTCCACTTGCATCTTTATCTTTCAGTTCTCTGGTAAACAATGTGGTGATTGCAGGGGGAGGGGAGTATAAGGGGACAACATAGGAATGAAAAAAATACAATAAAAATTGTTAAATAAAAAAGAAATTACAATGAACATAAAATATAAGATAAGATGTCAAGAGAAAGATTGACTATATCATTAAGTATAATAAATAATGTATATGGGTATAAAAATGTTTGTTATAATTATTTTGGAGGTTCTGAAATATTTGAAAAATCTGTGGGTCGGGTTTCCTTTTTCATTTTTTTTCATTCGTTTGTTTCTATTTCTTGACACATTTGTAAATTTGGTCGATGCAGGATATTGTGTTTGAAGATATAGATGCCTTTATTGACATCATTTTCACCTGAAGGGCTTCAGTTTTTTCTGGCAGGCAGATCACTATGGGAAGACTCTCTTTATCTAGTCAGGACTGAATTTCAGGTGTTCAGATTCCCGCACACGTGTGACTTGCCCTTACTGCCAGTGCACCGCCCTTCTGGCATCTCAATAGTGTGGAGTGTTTACCAAGTTTCCTAAACTTGTTAGAGCCTGAACTCTAAACTCTCTTTCCGCAGCACTGTGAGACCGTGGCAATCTCTCCTTAGCATTTTAACTCTCTTGATGCTTCTTTCTACTTAGTTTGTTAGCATCTCACCTATATACGAGCACCTTGACATTTTGCAAATGACATGAGGGAAAATTACATGTAGAATTTAGGTCTCATTTTTCTCTGGTTTCTTTCATTTCAACTGCTTTGGCAGCCCTCTAAGCCAGTCTCTATTTTGCCAAGCTCCGATTCACTAGATTCAACAAATGCTCTCTGTTGAATCTAAAATTCCCTTAATTTTTTGCTTGATAATTTCTTGTTTTTAAAATTTTATTTTTTTTGTTTTAGACAGAGAAGGAAGGGAGGAAAGAAGAGAGGGAGAGAAGCATCAATGTGTAGTTGCCTCTTGCGTGCTCCCTACTGGAGACCCTGGCACGGGCCCTGACTGGGAATCGAACCCAAAGGTGACCCTTTGGTTCACAGGCTGGTGCTCAATCCACTGAGCCACACCAACCAGGGCTGCTTGATAATTTCTTAATATTTTGTTAGTTCTCCCATAGTTTTAAGAGCATTTAAAGTTGTTTTATGTAGTACAGTCAGTTCAAATCCCACCATCTTACTTCCTCTCTAGTGTCCTTTGCATAGTATCATATCCACAGTCCTGTTTGAGACACATCTCACTAGGCCCATTGAAGAGAAATGGCATGGAAGAGAAGATTTTCCCATTTGAGTTACTTTAGTGTAAAATAGAAAGGACGTGTACTTTGGAGCTAGACAAAACTAGACCTGAGTTTCACTCATTCTGTTTCATCTACATAAGCTATATTCTCTTTACAAAGTATATTCAACAGTTCAACTCCTTTTTTGACAGCTGACTGTTAGCATCTCTCAGGACCCACCCCCCTTTCCTTTCTGCCTCATATCTGGGCAAGCTGATGAGAAAGCATGGATGCCGCCTTCCTTAGCACTGGCAGGAAATTCAAACCACACGTGCTCTGGTTTTGTATAAGGGAGAATCCTCAGCCTGGCCTTGGCTGCTGACCATCGTAACACTCCAAGTGAGCCTCCTTTACTGCTCTCTCAAGGCATTTTCAGACCAAATTGGGAGACTACTAAACCCTTGGCAGAAATCTTCAGTATATAAATAATAAATTGTTTTTATACCCTCTTCATGCATATGTGGCAACGTCATCCTCAGCATCCAAGCCAAATTTGTCTGCCCCCTCTGATGGATGATGAAACAGAAAGTTACTTGATCTTCTGTTTTCTTTTTATTACTTTCTTGATTTGTAAAATGAAAAATAATATTTACCTCTATGGCTTTTAAGGTTTAGAAATAACATGCAATACAAAAGTGCCTGACCATTTCTCAGACCTTAGTAGGTATTCAACAAAGTATGTATAAAATAATAATAATTTTAAGCCAAACAGGCCATAGACTATTTTTCACTCTATGCCACAACCATTTATTATTTCATTTTTCATAGTTCTTATTACTACCTGATGCTGCATTAATCATTTATTTATTTACTTGCGTGTTTTATGTCACCCCCATTAAAATGTGAACCACATAAAGGCAGAAACAAGGCATGTCTTGTTCATCTGTGTATCCCTAGTACATAAAATAGTTTGGGACACATATGCAGAGTTTAATAAATGTTTCTTTAAAGAGGAAAGGAATTAATCCATCAGATATGCATAGATGTAGAACCTAGAGTCTCACTTTTCACCCTTGACCTGACTCAACTGTGTTACTTGGTCCAAACTCCTCAGTCCATGACCTTACTCTGGATCTTACTCAGTTGTCTTTATTTCAGAAATGGGAAAATACACAATCAGAGATGGGAAGTAATCTTTCTAAAGTCAAGTAACAAGCTGGTGACACAAATCTGGAAGAGAAGACAGGTCTCTACTCTTCAACTTTCTTCCCATTCACCTTCTCCCATCCCTCACCTGAAGATAGGCATTTTTCCCATACTGCTTTCTCTGTTTGTTTCCAAAGTCCACTGAATGGTGTTCAATAAAGCAAACACTAGTTTTTAGTACAAGTCAACCTTTTCCTAATTGATTTTTCTCATTTTTGAACAGATTTGTAATTGTCAATTTACTGGCTGAGTTGAAGGCAACACCTGGGTTTGTCATTCTAACCCTTGGAGTAATTTAACTCTACCTTGTAAGACAGGTCCCTACACTTGTATTATTCTCTGTTGGCATTGTCTTTTCAATCAATCAGTCATGAAAAATTCATGCCAAGGTAAAGCCCTAGTGAACCACTCTGAGAAAAACGTGATTATCTTTAAACAAAGGGGAGATCTTCGCGTTCTCTGAAATTCATTGGAGAGAGCAGGCTTTAATAAGGAAACATTTTATCTGCTGTTTGCAATCCACAAGATACTCCAGCTTTTCCCATTCAAAATTGATCTCTTCCAAATCTTAGGTTTTCAAAACTGCTATAAGGTGAAGCTCTATAAATGTGGATTCTACAATAGTTTGAGGTTTGTAAAAGCTCAACCTGAGCCTTGCATGAGCAGTGAAAAATGTGTCAGATAAACATAGGATAATGCTGTAAGTATGATTAGGATAATATTGCATCAATTTTTAAAAACATATTTATTTCATGTTGCCATTATAAAATACTATGATTTGTTTTGAATTGTGACTGGTTCCCCACCCGCCTCCCCTCTGTTTTGGGAAGAAAAGGCCCTTTCTAAGCAAGTGCATCTCCTTTCTCTCTGTCTCTCTCTGTGTCTCTTTCTCAGAGTTACTGTTTCACAGGTTTGCTATTCATCAAGAGCTTTTTATAAAACATCTTTGTCTTCAGAGGCAAATTGAAAGCATGAGTTTTTCTAGTATTGCATCTTAATTCACCTGATTCTAAGTGGAAGAACAGGAGTTTGCTGCTTCTTTGTTTAGCCTAGATTGTCCAGTACTTGGATGAGGGATGCAGTATGTTTCATTGTATAGAGCTCCCCCTTATGAGTCAAATAAACCTGATTTTGATTTTGGATACTGGTTCTACCACTTGTTAGTATTGTGTTCTTGGGCAAGTTATTTAATTTGTGAGAGTTTCAGTTTCCTCTTCTATAATTGGGAATATTAAGACCCTTCTCTCAATAGTTGTGATTAAGTGAGATTTTACAGGAAAAGTGGCTAGTATACAAAAAGGACTTAAGAAAAACAGAACCATAGAAACCTCTATCTTGGAGAATATTTGCTTTAGTTATCTAGCTGAAGATTGGGCCTTCAGACAAAGTATTACCATTCTGATTTTATGGATGGTTAGCTAAAGTAAAATAAAACACACTAAAGTTTCCAAAATAGTTAATGATGGTGCAAAATTTGAACTCAGGTGTCTGTCTCCTAAGACTAGTATGAGCTTGTTGAATTTTCTCATTTAACAAATAAGTCAAGAGAAAGAAACTGAATTACTTTATAACATATCTATTTCACCTTCCTGGAACCTAGCCAAACTGCATAATTCTGAAGGGCAGGAATTGATATCCCCATTACCTAAAGTCATAGGGTAAATATCGAGAGAAAAAATGATTAAAGTATTTATGTGTGTGCGTGTGTATATACTTATCAGTTCACAGGTCAGCTGGGTTGACCCATGTTCTGTACTGGTGATCAGCTCTGCATTAGGTAGATAATCTGCTGATTTTGGCTAGGTTCTCTCTTATGTTTGCACATCAGCTGGCTGAGGCTGGTCTAGGGTGGCTTCAGCTGGAACAACTGGGCTCTCTTTACTGTGGTCTCTCATCTTCTGTCAAATGCTGGTGATAGGGTTTTAAGAGAGAACATGGATCTACACAAGGCCCCTTGAGGTCTTGGCTGAGAACTGGTATTCTGTTACTTACACTAGTTTATATTGGCCAGAGCCAATCGCTAGGTCAGCCAAGATTCAAGAGGCATCACTTTTTGATGTACGAAGCAGCATAATACGAAGAATGTGGATACAGAGTGGAAATAAGAATTGTGAAAAATTTTGTAATTAATTTAAAGATGTGATATATGCATATGTAAGAAATACAGATATTAAGTGTCTCATCAAGGAAAGGTTGTGCTGACATTAAACAAGGTAACCCAGAAATGGAAATCATTCTCCATATTACAATTAAAAGCAAATAAAATATAAACCTAATAGAAGCCAGAGCAGTTAGCATTGGGGAACCAACCAGGGAGTGGTAAGTCCACCTTAAGAGAGGGACTGAACGAACAAAGAAGGGAGAGATTTTGGTTTTGCCTAATTATGGAAACTTACGCATTCCTGCTAGAAAATTTCAGACGCATTGAAAAAAACCCTGGAGAGTCCTTTCCTGTGCCTGATGAGTAGTCAGTCCATTGAATAAATCAAACATGTGCCCTCACCTGTTGCCACATTTGTCCTATTGCCTCTGTAGCACCTCTGGGCAAGGGAAACACGTAGTTAGTAAGTGCAGAGATTCACTCCTGGCGCATTGTAGGTTGGTCTAAGATTGGAGCCATCAAGGGGCAGCTGCTTAATCTATCCATTCTCCTTGGCCTTTTCATCACCCTGGGTGAAAAACAGGGTGCCAATTTTGGGGTGCTCTTTCTAAAACATAGATATGAACCTTTTATACCTATGTTAAAAACTCTTCAATAGCGCCTTTATATTGCTTTTAGTAAAGTTAAAACTCTTTAACATGTCTCTCACATGCCTTTTAATGCCTCAGTCTCATCTCTTACCCCACCCAGCCCCAGAATTCTTTGCTTTAGCCACAGAAAACAACTTGTAATTCCACAAACCACTCTGTCTTTGTTCATGTTGCTGCTTCTGACTGTAATGTCTTCCATGCTGTCCCTCCTTCCTGGCCAGTACTATTCATCAGTAAAGATATAGCTTTCCTTCCACTGGGCTACCTCAACAGTTTGTGTGTGTGTATGTGTGTGTATTTTACATGTTTGTTTCCCCCACTAGGTAGTTTCTTAAGGGGAAAGGGTCTTATTCATTTCTGTAATCCCAGCACATAGCGGAGTAGGGGGTCCCATACTGTTTATTGAATGAAATGTTTAAATGAATATTTCTTGAATGAATAGATGAATGGATAAAATTTAGAACAAACTTTCTAAAGAACCTGCGCACCTCAATGTTCATAGCAGCACAGTTTACAATAGCCAAGTGTTGGAAGCAACCTAAGTGCCCATCACTCAATGAGTGGATCAAATAACTATGGTACATTTACACAATGGAATTCTATGCAGCAGAGAGAAAGAAGAAGATCCTACCCTTTGCAACAGCATGGATGGAACTAGAGAGCATTATGCTAAGTGAAATAAGCCAGGTGGTGAGGGAGCAATACCATATGATCTCATCTTTGACTGGAACATAATCAACAAAAGAAAAAAGCAAACAAAATTCAACCGGAGACATTGAAATTGAGAACAATCTAACAATACCCAGAGGGAGAGGGGGAGGGGACAATGGGGGGAAGAGTTTTCAGAAACCGCGATAAAGGACACATGGACATAACCAAGGGGGAGAGTGGGAGCAAGGGAGGGAGGTGGGATTGGCTGGGGTTGGGAGGGAGTGGTGGAGGGAAAATGCAGACAACTGTAATTGAACAACAATAAAGTAATTTAAAAAAACTTTCTATACGAAATGCTGTCAGACTAAGGAAAAGAGAGGGGTTTTTTTGTTTGTGTGTTGCCGGATATTTATTCTGAGTTATAGGAAGAAGAAAACGTCTCCCTGAAAGATCTTATTTTAATTCTGTCATGTTGCTAATGCCCTTGTTTGATATGCTAAACTTCCCTTGATGAGAATGTTTTGCTCCATTCCCTTTCTCCCTCTTTGACTGCCTTCTCAGAACAAGCTTTCAGTAAAGGGCAGAAGAATCTTCTAGTGTGCAATCTGTAAACCATTTCTTTATTAACTCTATCAAGCTGCAGTATCTGTGTGAAAATTTTGACAATTTCCAGTTAACAAGACAGGTGCAGCTGATTAAGAAACTTTGTTGGTTCCCTGCGAATGCTCAACATCCCTCAACATCCGCTTATAATAGATAAGGGTTTGTTTTCACAGAGTGATTATCTATCTGCCAGACTTCATGCTTTTGATATATCAAGTCCAGGGTTTCATGGCATTCTTTTAGGAGCTTTTGTGTCAACCTCTTGGTTCTTCATGGGCAGGAGGCTTAACTTAATTATACACATACACATATCTACACATATGTTTACGCACTTATGTGTATATGTCCATATATGCATGAACATATGCATTTATGCATGTGTGTAGTCTTTTATGGTTTTCTTATTACATTGTCTTGGCAATTACATTTAATCCTGACAACAACTCTACCAAATATGTATGATTTTCCAATGTATTGATAAGGCAAACAAGGCTCAGAAAGGTGGTAAAACATGGTTAAATTTACACAGGGAAAGGTAAGCTTAAAACTTTTAATATTTTTTTCCACAATGCTAGGTATCAGGTTGGACTCAATGTAGGCAATATAAAAACATGGAATATGGGTCAGATTTGTTGAAAATAAAAAGAGACTTAGATTTAATCCCCAACTCAATCCCTACCTACATTACCTACATTACATTTGATATGTCATGACACCAAGGCAAATTCACTCTTAACTCCTATTCAGTCCTGCCTAAGTCACACTAACCTGGCTACATGGTGGCACATGAAGAACATGTAGCCAGACATACACCAAGCAGCTTTCTCGCATTGTGTTATATATACTTCTCTACATTATCAGAATAGGTTAGTATCAAGCAGTTGTCTCAAAAGAAGTTACTGGCATCTGTCATATGAAAACTACTCATGCCTAACTTAAGGATTCAAATTCATTTTAAAATTTAAATATAACTATTAGCAGAATAGAAGTAGGATGAATGATTTGCCAATTACTAAAGAAAGAAGGAAAAACATAAAGATTTTAAGGAATTGTAAAATATTACAAATTTTTTTTAAAATGTAGAAAAGCATAAATAAAATGAACCATAAAAGAAAATAACCAATAAAAGACAAACAAGATGACTTGGTGTGAAGCCACATGAAATGATAAAAGGAAAATATTGACTAGAGATCTGCCCTCGTTGAAACATAGCACAAAACTACAATCAACAAAACAGTGGCTGACTATCCCTAGATAAACACTCAGATCAGTGAGACACAAGTGGAAGTCCAGACACAAACTCAAGCATATAAATATTTACTATGTAGAAAAGTGGCATTTGAAATTAGAAAGTAAAGGGATGACTTATTTCACAAGAGTTGGAACAATTTGTTAACCATTGAGGAAAGAAATGTCATGCTGCTTCTTCATGTTTCACGCTCAAATTGCTGATGAATGATGAACCCACCACTAAGATGAAGCAGATGTTAACATCTTGTTATTTTTAAATTTTCCTTTCTTTTATTGATTTTGAAAATATAACATTATAGGTGCAGCTAAATCTTTCTCTCTTTTCATCTTCCTTTTCCCAGAAGTAACAACAGTCCTGAAACTAATGGGTATTACTTCCATGTGTGATTTTATACTTTTATTGTGCATGCCTGCGTTACATTAAAATATACTGTCGTTTTCTGTCATAATGATTGCCTTCTTTACTAAACATAGCTTTCAAGGTTATCTGTATTGATAAGTGTTGCTCTAGTTCATTCATTTTAAATACCTATTGTACTAATGAACAACAATTTATGCATTTTGATTCTGAGTTAAGTGGTTTTGGTTTGTTTTGCTATTGCTGTGAACAGTACTGCTGTGAACATTATTGTATGTGTCTCCTTATACAATGTACAAAAATATCTTAGAAGAACACACAGAAGTAGAATTGCTAGGTCATTTGTTATAAGCATCTTTATCTTTACTGTCAGATTACCCTCAAGGAGGCTACTCTATTTCACGTGCTTACCAGTGATGTGCAAAAATCCCTGTTTCCTATGTAATACCAACACTTGTTAGTTTTAGATTTACTATTGTTTTGCCATTCTGATGGGTAAGAAACGCATTTCATTATTTTCTTAATTTACCTTTCCTCAATTACTTTTCATGTATTTTTAAACCTTTCCTTTCTTTATAACTTGTCTGATATCCTTGGCCTATTTTCTATTGGATTGCCATTATATTTAGATGTATAGGAGTTCTTTATAGGTTTGTGTATTAATTCTTTCCCATTACAAGAGTTATGCGTGCCTTCTTCAATCACTGACATGTCTTTGCATTTGTTTTCAATATATTTTGATAGAATACAGTTTTTGTAAAACAGTAAAAAGTGTTTATGTTTTTCTTCATAGCTTATGCTTCTGATGCTTTGTATAAAAAGTCCCTACATACCCTGAGTCTGTTAAATAATCTGCTGTGTTTCACTTTGTACATTTTATTCCTTAATCCACTTGGACTTTATTTTTATATTTGATGTGAGGTAGGGATCTAACCTGATGGTTTTCACATATAGGTGACTCATCAGCTCAGCACCATTCATTGACGGTCCAACTTTTCGGCCTGGTCTGCAATGTCATTCCTATTGTACATTGAAATCTGTTCCTTGGCTTTCCGTTCTGATACACTGGTATAGCTCTTGTAGAAGGGAAAGGGCCATCATGGAACACGTATAAAGGACCCATGGACAAAGCCAAAAGGAGGAAATACTGAGGGTGGAAGGTGGGGGTGGATGGGGTGGGGGAGAGTTGTGGTGGGAAAATGGAGACAATTGTACTTGAACAACACTTAAAAAATAAAAATAAATAAATCTGTAGCAATGTAAGCCACACTGTTTGAATCACCAGAATTTTATAGTAAGTCTTGTTATCTGTTAAGAATGCCATTGCTATTTTTTTCCTTGTATTTCCATGGACATTTTATAATCAACTTATCAAATTTTGCCCTGTCTGGTGTGGCTCAGTGGATTGAGGTCCAGCCTGTAAACAAAAGGGTCACTGCTTTGGTTTCCAGTCTAGGGTACATGCCTCAGTTGCAGGCCAGGTCCCCAGCAGGGTGTGCGGGACAGCAGCCACACACTGATGTTTCTCTCCTTCTCTTTCTCCCTCCCTTTCCCTTTCTAAAATAAATAAATAAATAAAATCTTAAAAATAAAACATCAAATTTTACACATACATACACACACACACCCCTGCTCAGATTTTGTTGAATTATGTTGATTCCAATAATGAATCTTCAGTCTATGAATGTGATATATTTTTTCATTTATTTAAGCCTCTTTGATCTGTCTCAGTAATGTTTTATAGTTTCGGTATAGAAGTCTTATTTATTACTTTTATTTATAGGTATTTGATATTTTTGATGTCATAATTTTTATCACTTTAAAATTTTTATTGCCAGTATATTGATTTTTAATATTGACTTTGTATCAATGAATTCTAATAGTTTGTAGATTACTTTGGGGTATTCTATATACATAATGTTGACTATGTATATAGTACAAAGTTTTATTGCTTTTTTTCCAACCCTCCTCTTTCTCTTTATTTTTATTGCCTGCTGCATTGACAAGAACTTCCAGGACAGGCTTTAATATGAGTGGTGATAGAAAAGCAGACATTTCTTTTTGTTCCCAAATACAGCAGAAGTACTTTAAAGTTTTCATAATTAAGCATCATATTACTGCTGTTGTATTTTCAGGTAGATATTCTTTATCATATTAAGATGTTTCCTACAATCAGTTTTCTAAGAGTTGATTATTATTATTATTATTTTAAAGATTTTGTTTATTTTTAGAGAGAGGGGAAGGGAAGGAGAAAGAGAGGGAAACATCAATGTGTGGTTGCCTCTCACATGCCCCCTCCTGGGGACCTGGCCCGCAACCCAGGCATGTGTCCTGACTGGGAATCAAACCAGTGACCCTTTGGTTCACAGGCCCACACTCAATCCACTGAGCTACACCAGCCAGGGCAGAGTTGATTATTATTAAAGAATGTAACATTTTATCAAATGCTTTCTCTTTACCTTTTGATATAAATATGGTATATTATAGTGATTAATTTTATGTATTTATTTTTCTTACTTAATTTACTTTTATAGGGAGGGGAAGGGAAGGAGAAAGAGGGAGAGAAACATCGATTGGTTGTCTCTAGCATGTGCCCCAGTTGTCACGTGCCCTGACCAGGAATCAACCAGTGACCTTTTGCTTTGTGGGACGACACCCAAGCAACCGAGTCACACTGGTCAAGGCTAATTTTAGAATTTTAAAACAAGTTTGCATTCCTAGAGTAAATAAACATTAATTATGATTTACTGTTTTCTCTCGCTCCCACTCTAACTGGACTTAATTTGCTAATTTTTGTTTAGATGTTTGGGAAAGAGATTTTCCCCATATCTCTTTCAGATTTCATTATCAAGTTTATGTGGGTCACAGACAACAAGTTGGAAAATGTTTCCTCGCGTTCAGTTATTTGGAATAATTTGTGTAAAATTGGTGTTTTGTTTTCCTTTAGTGTTTAGGAAGCTTAACCAGGGAAGTTGCCTGGGCCTGCCATTTTCTTCACAGGAATAATAGTATATTCAGTTA
>VMDR010032054.1:0-11842 GCA_007922815.1 Macrotus californicus
TTGTAACTATATATTTTTGAGGAAAAGGCTATCCTACAGGTATGTTTAATAAGGAGCTATAGATTGTTTGGTAGCACATAGGGTGCTATAGAATTTAAAGAGATTAAATCCTACCCAAGTTCACCTCCCCTGAAGATTATTGAATCTTGGAGGAGAGGCTTTGAGCCACTTACTGATAAACCTTTTTGAAGCTAAGCATGATTTTGTTGTATATTAATTTCTTAAAAAAAAAGATTTTATTTATTTATTTTTAGAGAGAGGGAAAGGGAGGAAGAGAGGGAGAGAAACATCAGTGTGTGGTTGTCTCTCGCATGCCCCCTACTGGGGACCTGGCCCACAACCCAGGCATGTGCCCTGAGTGGGAATTGAACTGATGATCACCCTTTGATTTGCAGGCCAGCACTCAATCCACTGAGCTGCACCAGCCAGGGCTTGTTGTATATTAATTTCAATATGTGCTTATTTATTATTTAGTACATACTATATGTATAAGACTCATAAGGGTGAATTAAGATGTGTAGGGTGATTTCTGCTTATCTAGTGCTGTCTTTCTGGAAAAGATGAAGAAAAGTAGGATTCTAAACTGTTGGAAAGGGTTTGAGAGGAGCATGAGTTCACCCACGGCTGTTAACAGTGCATGAGGAAAGAACTGGGTAAAACTGAGGGGAGGGCTTGCCTGACTGCAAGAGAACAGCGCACTTTGTTCAGCTTTCTCAACAAAGTCTGAGTTCCCTAAAGTGTTCTGTGTGTCAGTTTGTTTCCTTTATGATATTGGAAATAGCAATGCAGATATTCTCCCAAAAAGCTTACTTTTGAGGTTTTTTTTGTGTGTAAGTGGATAATGGAAATAGTATTTGTTTTTTATCTTCTCAAATTTGTTATATTACAGTGCCAGACTTCTTAGGATTTGGATAGGATTTTGAAGGAATTGGTTTTTAAAAAAATTCTTTTCCTGAATTTTTAAAAAGATTTTATTTTTAAAATATTTTTAGAGAGAGGGGGAGGGAGGGAAAATGAGAGGGAGAAAAATCAGCGTGTGAGAGAAACATCCATCTATTGCTTCTCACATGCCCTCAACTGGAGACCTGGCCTGCAACCCAGGCCTGTGTCCTGACTGGGAATCCAACGGGCAACCTTTTGGTTCGCAGGCTGGCACTCAATCCATTGAGCTGCACCAGCCAGGGCTCTAAGTCTGTACTCTTTAAACAGTAACTCTCCATTCTCCCCTTCCTTCCAGCTTCTGGTAACCTCTATTCTACTTTTTATCTATATGAATTTACTCTCTCATGTAAGTGGAATCATACAATATGTGTCCTTTTGTGGTATATCACTTAACTTAAAAAAGTAGTTGCAGTAATTATAGTAGAACCTAAGTTTTTAAATAATGTTTTTATAATATTCTATGGATATTTTGTAATTAACTCTAAGGGAGAATGATCTGACCAATTGTTATTGCTTAGTGCAAGTTTGAGTCTGATAGGGAATCTTATGTGAATTATGTATTTCTTTCATATTTCTAGTATTGGCTATGCTAACTTGTCTCAGTTATTTCCAGTGGCAGTAAAACTTGAGAAAATTTGTACCTTAAAAAAAAATCACATATCTTTATTGCCTGATAGCCTATGGAATGACCTAGAGGTTTCTGAAGTCGTAAGTCCAAGTTTACAAGTGCAGTTTTTCCCCACTGAAAATTTTGGTGGTCACAAGTTCTAGACTTTACTATTCAACTCAGTCTTGGAATGACTGGAAATAATTACATAAGCAAAACAGATTCTTGACTATCTTTTATGTAAGTGTTTGAGAACAGAGACACCATAAAGGTGGGTTTGAACTCCTCAGAAGATATTAGAATATAGAGACAGTGACAAGTGTGTAATGGTTTAAAAAATTATCAGCAAGTCTTGGGTGAAAAAATGAAAATTGGATTACCTTAGATGATGTATTTGGATAACTAGAAAGTGTCATTATATTTAAGATATTCTAAATAATTGTGTCTAAAAAGTATTTTCTTTCATGGTATAAACCTCACACAGTAGAGATCTCTGGACAAAATGTTTACTATTCTTGTTTAAAAGTTATTTCCAAAAGCTCAACTCAGAGTGCTACTCAGCAGTCTACTTGTTTTGAGAGCATCTATTATGTATTTGCCTCAATGCTGCCATCTGGTGATTATAATGGAGATCTCAACATGGTGCTTAAGGCAACTTGAAGCAACAGATGACACCAGGTACAATCTCAATACCTCCTGCCACAAATTTTCTCCTGCTTTTGAGAAATTGATTGGAAGTGGGTTGCTGTGGCAGAAGTCCTAGTTATTGAGGTCATGAAATTACTTTGTGACATTACTTTGTAAACAGAACATTTATATATCACTAAGATGCTCATAGCTTTATCAGGCTCATAACAACTCACTGTTCTGTATAAGATACTGTTTTTCTTATTATTTCTAGTTCTGCAAGGTAATTCAGTGTATTGAACAACAGTCGGTGTATACTATATACTAGGCACTGTTATTAGTACCAGGACTGCAGTCCTGAACAAACAGAGAAAGAACCTTCATCGAGTTTACACTTAGTGGGGGATAAATAGTAAGATACACATGTATACAATATGTTAATTATGTGAAAATAATTAGAGGAAAAGCTAAAGCAAGGAGGGGAGATATGAATTACTGTGGTTGCTGAGTTGTTTTGAAATGTTAGATGGAGTGGTCAAAGAAACCCTCACTGAACTGACTTTGAGTAGAGATCTGAAGGGTGTGGGAAAGAATTCCAGATAGAAGGACCGCAAGTGCTGCGAAGGCTCTGACTGGGACGTATGACTTGAAAAGAAACAGTAAGCAAGGAAGCTGGAGTAGAATGTGAGAAGGAAAGAGCAGTAAGAGATGAGGTCAGAGAGTTATTGTGGGTATGTGCGTAGGGGGCGGGGGGTGCAGACCACATAGGGCCTTGTTGGCCATTTAGCATTGAATCTGACATGGAAGTCTCTGGACTGGGTGGAGGGGTCAGGGCAGCCTAGTGACATGTGCTGCTTACCTGTTAAGAGGTTAACTCTGCTGGGTTTAACGGTGTGTAAAGTCACTTGCTGTGAACTTTTTGTATTATAAGCTGTGGGAAGAGATTATATAGCTATGAGAACAGTAAGATAAGGGCTAGGCTTGGACAGGTATAGAAACAGTAATTATATTGCATGTTGCTTCTCTTTACATGGGTTTTTTAAAGTTGTATTAATAATTGTTCTTATTTTATCTTTGTGATAAAGGACAATTGAAACCATCTTGTAGAGTTTTATTTGGACAGTGTTATAAATATCTCTTCACTGTCCCAAAACCCCAGTACATTTCAGGTTCAGATTTCTGATTTTCAAACTCATTAATATTTTGAGAATGAGAAAGATCTGGAGTTGTAATCTTTTAGGCACTTAACAGCATAATTAGCCATATTCTGAAATCACACAGTTACTGGTTAGCAGTGCTATTTGATCAACAGACCTCGCAGATTACGTTGTGACCTGGACAGTTTATTTAAACCACTTCTTTTGCTTGCAGTTCAGTTCAAATGACTAATCCTCAAAGTACTATTACTCTTTCCCAGATTGCACTTAACCCCCCCTCCCCCAAAATTATCAATTAATTTTTAAGAATCATGATCATTTGTCAGGAATAGTGTTTCTCTGTGCATTCAATTTTATTTTGATACCTGAAAAGTTTGTCATTTTTATGCTTGGTCCTGTGATCTCAAAGAATAAACATCTTCAATGTGAAGTGTTTAGGTTAAGGAAATACGGCTGCACTGTGATGTGTTACTGAAAACTGTTTCTGTGTAATTTGAGTCTGTTTGGGCCAGTGTCTGTATTTGACTTAACAAACTGCTTTTCAGCCTATTTTATTATCACATTGTAAATATCAATAGTATTTAAACTAAAAATTGTCATTCCTGGGAATAATCAATAAATTGTTTTGTGTAATGAGAAGGCAAGTTCTAAGACTATAGTCATTTGATAAGTACCAGAACAATTGAGTTAAACCGACTGGCTACACAGTTCCCAAGTAACCAGGCAGCCAGTTTGTCTAAATCACTTAACCCCTACCTGCCTCTTTAATGAATAGATTCGAATGACCTCAGTTATTTAGTTTTGGAATAGTGTATATAGTAAAATGAAGTCTGGATCATATTAAAAAACATTAACAGCAGTAATATTGCAGGGAACCTAATAGAGGGACAGTTTTGCTGGAGATTTCTTATGTATGATTTTAAATAGGATTTTATGTCATTAGGAACTTTATTGCCTGGTTCTAGATGATAAAGACATGTGTCTGAAGACAACTACAGTTTTAATTTAAGACATTTACTATGCTGAAGGATAACAATTTCTTTTTTTAGATTTTCTCTTTTCTTCATCCTTCGATGTTTGCGTCCTTAAATATGATCTAATCTATCCCTCAGACGTAGTTGCAGATTAACCAATTACTTTGTTATAGCTAATATATGTTAATTATGGAAAGTTAGTTTAAATTATGACACTGTTCCTCCTCTGCCCTATAGCTTTTTATTACAATGTAGGCTTCCCCATCTTTTCCATGATTGCCAGTTACATAGGATTCTTTTTGTCTGAATCCAACTTTGTTCTTTTCTAACCAGACTGCTTAAGTAATGTAATGAACTTGATCTGTGAAAGTAGTACCGTTAGTCTACCACTAGTAGGTCATTACATTGAATTGTGTCCATATCCTCCTAAGTAGAGCTACTTTTCTATACTCTTACCTCTCTTTTTAAAAGGAGCCAAGAGATACTCAAGAAGAGTTGATATATTATTTGATCTTCACAGCTTCTAAGATGATTGTTACTCCTTTATTAAGTAAATTCTTCTGATAATAAGTTCTTCCCATCTACTAATACCATGATCTCTGCTTTTTGGGGGTGGGGAGTGGAGGGAGCTGTCGTTTACCAATACTCTTTTCTTTAAAACTTTTAGAAAAATTTTTGCAAATCTTTCCATTCTCATCTTGGGAATAGTCATTATTTTTATTGACTTGAACACATTCATGTGATTCTTTTAAAATCATGTTTTCCCAGCTTTTTGACTTCCTAACTTTATTGTCTTCAACTTGACTTTCTTCTGCACTCAGCTAGAATGTAAACTGTGAGAGTGGGTCTTGGTCTGCTTTTTCACCACTGTGTCCTCAAGTGTCTAGAATAGTGCTTACTAAACATTAAAGAATCCATGCACGTTTGCCATTTGGGTTTTTTAATTGATTAAAACTTTATACTTAGGAAATGAGAAACTCTAAAGTTCCTTTGCTGCTCACAATCCTACTTTCTCCATGCCACCTACTTTCCCAGTTCTCCTTCCTGCTGGACCGTTATTTCCGACTCATCAGTATCTCCGTGGTGCCATACCTCCTTATACTCTCTGTCAGCCTCTTCTGCTTATGAGGCCCCCAACTTTGTGGTCAACCATTTTAGAAATATTTGCATTCTCGTCGACCTTACCCTTTAGTTTACCTTGGCAGTCCGTAGTTCTCTGATTTTGTCAGTCCAAGATGTTAGAAGTGTTAAGAAAACTTGTATAACCATTTTTATTGGAAATAATAATACAAATTGATTCTTTCAGATATTGGCTTTGTGGATAGGGTTGATCGACAGTTTTATTTTCCAGTACTAATTGATTCCTTATCACCTTACACTTAGATGCTTCCAGACTTTTTCTGCTCTCTGTAGATGCCCAAACCCATACCTATCTACTTTTCTTTAAGCAAATGACATTGCCTTCTATTTTAGTGAAAAGATACAGGCCATTCTGCAGGGACTCCATCAACTTTTCTCTCGTGTTTTGAATTTATTCTCTATGTTAATACATACTTTTCTGATTCTGTCTTCCATACACATGAGGAATGTGTATCCATTTTCTATTTTGATAGGAGGGTGGTTTTTGTTAACTCTGTTCTTGGACCTAGCCAATCTCACCTCTCAGTTTTCTCAGTTATCACTTTCGCATGGTCTGTCTAACCAATCTCTTGCCCCACTTTTAGCAGGTGATTTTACTTCCTAGTTTCCAGAAATAATGAAGATATCAGAAATTAGCACCCTCAACTTCCCGTTTCTGCTATTCCATCTTCAAACAGCATGCATCTATGTCACTATACTACTCAGGCCAGTCCTTTTACCCATGCTTCACAATTTGTCCTCTTTTGAGAAGGGGGGTGGTAGAGGTAGTAAAAGGTCAAGGGGGTCAGATATATGGTGATGGAAGATGATTTGACTTTGGGTGGTGGTCACACAGTGCATTATTGCAGACCATGTATCATGTACATTTGAAACCTCTATAATCTTATTAACCAGTGTCACCCTAGTACATTTAATTTTAAAAAATCATCCTTGAAAAAAATAAAATTGAAAAAAAACACTTCATCCTCTTTAAACCAGTATTATCCAATAGACCTTTCTGTAATGATGGAATTGTTCTGTATTTGTATGTTTAATACTGTAGCCACTAGCCACATGTGACTGCTGAGCATTTGAAATGTAGCTAGTATGACAGGAATTAATTTAACTTAATTTTATTTTAAATTTAACTAGTTACGTCTTGTAGTACCTGCTGAATTGAACAAGTGCATCTCTAAACCCTACTACATGTGTTCCTGTTATTTCTTGTTTCTTGAATCCCTGACCATGTGTCTTCTCTTCCATATTTTAAATAGGTTTAGTCTTTCTCATCTTAAATACTTTGAACACATCAAAAGTCTTTGTCTTTTTTTTTTTTTTTTGGCTATCTCCTGTTTGGTCGCTCTTCCTTCATGGCATTTTGTTGGTTTCTGTGAGTTTAGTTTTTATGTAGTCGCTGAAGAGGGTGTACTCTTAGTAAGGTTTCCAACTGTTTCTCAATTGTAGATTCCACTAGATACTTTATCTTCCCAACATTATTGATTCTTCTGCTTCTTGAAATTCTTGTGTTATCACTTCTCTTGGTTCTGTTTTCTTTTAGATTGGTCCTTTCTGGTCTCCTTAGTCACTCCCCCCTCCCCCACTTTGTTTCTAAATGTTGATATTCCTCTATCTCAGACTCCATCTCAGTTCCCCACTCCCCTCCGCTTACTCTCACTCCACCTTCTCACTGGGCGCTAGCAGTTATCACCTGCACCTTGGTGTCCTTTATATCTGTCTCTGGTTTATTCTCTATCCTGAGTCCCAAACTCCAATGTCCAAATCATCACTGGTATTTCTGGTAGAATATATTCCAAAGGTACCATGGTGCCACACTATAGATGTTTACTAATTTAAATTTAACTTTCTAACTAAAATATACATAGGGAAAGGTATACAGATTATAAGTCTATACCTTAATTATTAATTATTAACTATAATTAACGTATATGAAACCACCATCCAGGTCAAGAAAAAAAATGTTACCAGCATCTCATAAGTCTTTTTCTAATTCACTCCCTCTTCCTTTCTCCCTAAAATAACTACTATCCTGACTTATAACAGCATAGAACTATTTTGGAACTTTATGTAAATAAAATGATACAGTGTACAGTAGTGGGCAAAAGTAGGTTTACAGTTTGTTCGTATGGAAGATAATACAATGATTAATAAATAACAAGAATAAACTGTTTCACATACGCACAACTATAAACCTACTTTTGCCTACCCTGTATATTCTTTTGTGTCTGTTCTTCTGTTCACTATTTTTTACGTATATTTTATTGATTATGCTGTTAACGGTTGTCACATTTTCTTTCTTCCCTTTATCCCCTCCTCCCTGCACCCTTCCTGCAGCAATCCCCCTTAGTTCATGTCCATGGGTCGTACATGTAAGTGCTTTGGCTTCTCCATTTCCTATAATGTTCTTGACCTCTCCCTGTCTGTTTTGTACCTACCATTTATGCTTCTTATTCCCTGTTCCTTTTCCCCCATTATCCTCCCTCCTCCTCCCCACTGATAACCCTCTGTGTGATCTCCATTTCTGTGAATCTGTTCCTGTTCTAATTGGTTGCTTAGTTTGTTTTTGTTTTTTGTGTTAAGTTCAGTTGTTGATAGTTGTGAATTTGTTGTAATTTGACTGTTCATAGTTTCGATCTTCTTTTTCTTAGATAAGTCCCTTTAACATTTCCTATAATGAGAGCTTGGTGGTGATGAACTCCTGGAACTTGACCTTATCTGGGAAGCACTTTATCAGCCCTTCCATTCTAAATGATAACTTTGTTGAATAGAGTAATCTTGGATGTAGGTCCTTGCCTTTCATGACTTTGAATACTTCTTTCCAGCCCCTTTTTGCCTGGAAGGTTTATTTTGAGAAATCAGCTGACAGTCTTATGGAAACTCCTTTGTAGGTAACTGTCTCCTTTTCTCTTGCTGCTTTTAAGATTTTCTCCTTATCTTTAATCTTGGCTGATGCAATTATGATGTGCCTTGGTGTGTTCCTCCTCGGGTCCAACTTCTCTGGGACTCTCTGAGCTTCCTGGACCCTCTGAAAGTCTATTTCCTTTGCCAAAGTAGGGAAATTCTCCTTCATTATTTGTTCAAATAAGTTTTCAGTTTCTTTCTCTTCCTCTTCTCCTTCTGGCACCCCTATGATTCAGAGGTTGGAACATTTAAAGTTGTCCTGTACGTTTCTAAGCCTCTCCTCATTTTTTTAAAATTGTTTCTTCATTCTGTTCCGGTTGAATTTTTATTTCTTCCTCCTGTTCTAAATCTTTGATTAAGTCCTGGTTTCCTTCCCATCACTGTTAGTTCCCTGTATATCTTTCTTTATTTCACTTTGTATAGCCTTCACTTCTTCCTTTGTTTTGTGTCCACACTTAATCATTTCTGTGAGCGTCCCGATTATCAGTGTTTTGAACTGTGCATCTGATAGGTTGGCTATCTCCTTTTGACTTAATTATTTTTCTGGAGTTTTGATCTGTTCTTTCATCTGGGACATATTTCTTTGTCTCGGTACACTTGTTATGTTGTAAGAGGTGGAGCCTTAGGTATTTGCCAGGGTGGAGTAACCCACTTTGCTGCTCTCAGTTACTTCCTCCATTACCCACAAGCAAATTGGGCCCTTCTGGTGCTGATTCCTGGGTGAATGGGCCTGTGTACGTTCTAGGACTCTGTGGGCCCCTCCAACAGACTCTCCTGTGAGACTGGCAGTTTCTCCTGCTGCCGCAACCCCCACAGATTTTTACAGCCAGAGGTTTTGAAGCTTTGTTTCCCACCGCTGGAATCAAGGGTTGCGTGATCTGTCTCACTCCCTAGTTGTTCCTCCTGGCTTATCCGCATGTAAATGTGGTACCACCTGGTCTGCCAGCCACTGACTTGCTGTGCATCACCCCCCACCCCCCAACCCTGCTGCTGGTCTCTGCCCCACCTCCCAGCCTGGAAGAATGTTTCTTTAACTCCTTTGTTGTTGGATTTCCATATAATTCGATTTTCTGGCAGTTCTGGTTGTTTTTTGTTTTTAAATCGGTTGTTACCCTTCTTTTGGTTGTGAGAGGAGATGAAGCATATCTACCTATGCCTCCATCTTGGCTGGAACTCTGTTCACTATTGTTTGTGATATACATCAATGTTATCGACTGTAATTATTTTCATTGCTATTTAATATTCTATTGTATGGCTATAGCACAATTTATGTGTGCAACCATTGCTAGTTATTTGGGCAAATTTTGTTTGAGTAAATTTTGTTATGAATAATGCTGCTCTGATCATTTTTATGTATGATTTATTGTTTATGTATGCAGGCACTTCATTTGGGTATGTAGCTGTGAGTGAAAATGCTGGATCATATAGTATGCCTGTGTTTAATTTTAGTAGATAATGTTATATAGTTTTCAGAGTGTTTTTTTTCACTATATATTCCAGTTAGCAGAGTGTAAGAGAGTCCCTGTTGTTTCACCTTCTTATCGACACTGTTGTCAGTCTTCACAATTTTAGCCATTCTTAAAGATCTACTTCCTTGATGGCTAATGAAGTTGAGCATCTTTTCTTATGTTTATTGGCAATTTATGTATTATTCATGTATTTGCTGTTGTGAATTACTGGTGGAAGTTATTTGCCTACTTTTCTATTGAGTTGTCTTTTTCCTTAATGATATGTAAGAATTTAAATGTTCTGGATACGAGTCATTTGTTAAATATGTTGTTAATATCTTTCATTCTGTGACTTGCCTTTCACATCTTTTATGGTGTCTTTCTAAGTTTTCCATCTTCCTTACTGTGCTCCCCCACCCCAAATAGCCATCAGATTCTTCCAGTTCTGTCTTTTAAATATCTCTTATGTCTCTTCTCCATTCCTTTTGTCAGTGCCTTAATACAAGCCCTCATTACTCTTGGCCTGGATCATAGATCATATTCCTTCTAATCCATTTTCAGTTGCTTTATAGAGTGGCTTTTCTAAAATTTAAATCCTGGTCATATCATTTTCTGCTTAAAATCTTCTCATGGTACTTAAAGGTTATAGCATAAAGGTCAAACCTCAAGAGCTTGCTTCTGCCTTTTCTCTAGGCCTTGTTTAGAGTTTACTGCACACTTCTACTGCAGGATGAAGCCTTAAGCCTTTCCTGACTTCACTCCCTGGTTCTTTTCCATTTTCTTTTCTTTTTTTTTTTTTTTAAAGATTTTATTTATTTATTATTTTTAGAGAGAGGGGAAGGGAGGGAGAAAGTGAGGGAGAGAAACATGAATGTGTGGTTGCCTCTCGCACGCCCCCAACTGGGGACCTGGCCCACAACCCAGGCATGTGCCCTGACTGGGAATTGAACTGGCGACCCTTTGGTTTGCAGTCCAGTGCTGAATCCACTGAGCCACACCAGCCAGGGCTCCATTTTCTTTTTAAAAGAAAGAAATGTGATAGTCTTTACCACAGCCACAATTATTAAGACCACTTCCAGCTGTTTATTTCTACATCTCTTGGCTGAGCAGTACTATTAGTTTGCTTGTGTTGGACATTTCTGTGTTGATGTACCACCCAACTTTCTCACAGGTCTATTTCTTTTTCAGGCTCTTCCCTCTGCCAGTCACTTACATATTAGTGTTCTGACCTTAGCTCTCTTATTTCCATTCTGTTCTCCATGGGTGAACTCATCAACTCTGATGGCCTTAATGCCATTTTGTATGTATGTGACTTCTAGATTTTTATTTCCAGACTTTCCCTTGAACTCCAGATATCTGTATTGTAATACCTATGCGTATTGCTACATGGAGGTTCCATAGGCATTTTAAGCTCAGTGAATTAACCACGCTCTTCTCCCCAACCCCCCACATCCAATTCTGTATTTTCTTTGAACATCCCCATCAGGTGGGCCTGCCTATCATATACTTCCAGAACAACTTAAGTCTGGGAAGCCTTTCCCCTAACTTGATCATTTCCTTCTTTGTTTCCCATTTGAATACTTCTACCAAACATTTTATCTGCCCCCTGCCCCCCTCCAGTAGACTAAAAAACCTTGAAGGCTTTATATTGCTATCCTGCACAATGCCTAGCATAAATATTTGCCTGAGAGTGCTTCCAAACTAAACATACTTGAAATCAAATTTATGTCCTTGCTTCCCTCCTAATTTTCTTAAGAAGACTTACCTTTCACAGTTGATGGTATTACCATCTTTTCAGTTAAGTTAGTCATGTTTAATTCATTTTTTTTTCTGTCACTTCTGCTAGTAGTTGGTTTCTAAGTCCATGGCTAGTTTTTCTATTTTATTTACTTAGTTTTGATCAGGTTCTTATCTTGCCTTCATCAGACTATTATAACCACCATTTAATGTTCTACCTGTCTTTAGGTTTTCTCCCATATGTCGTTGATATTGCTACTGAAATTATTTTTCTCAAGTACAGGTGATCATCTCTTGGTTTAGTAACCTTCT